>JABAYD010053913.1:0-15042 GCA_014822095.1 Diplotaxis tenuifolia
GGAATAAAACGTGTCAGAAACAATTATAAGGCTGGTCGATAATTCTGAACAGTTTCGGCCAAATGTTTCTCTTCCTTCAAATCTCGTCCATTAATTCCCATCCCGCTCTCGACTAAACTCGTTCACCATAAATAAAAATCGGCCATAGTAATTAACATTTGACCAAAAATATCAAGGGAAGATCTTTCAACCACAAGACAGTCCCGTCGAAACATTAATTCATTAGGTCGATTTTTATAAAACAGATGGACCAACTCAAACTGGTCGAACGAAATTTTTCTCGACCAAAAAAATCATTGGCTTGTGAGGGTCATTACAGTAACTGTCCTAGATGGACTTATATCCTTTCCTCCATTTGAATGAGTGCGGGGTCTCCAGACTTGTTGAGAAGCTTGGAAGTATCGAGAATTGTGGTGGTCGTTCTGTCTATAGGCTTCACGTCCATGATGGTAGTCATTTAGGTTCTGTCTCGGTCTAGAGTTGAATCCCGACGTGTACCTATTTTCATGACCTTCCAAGCGGTTCCACACTGTGGCTTTTTGATGAGATCTTGGGTATCACTCCTCCTTCTCATCCCTCCTTTTCTCCATCTGATTTGTGGGAGCATCTCTGCCCGAGGATAGAGCTCGAGAAGGTGACTTCGTTCCATTCGTAGGAAACCGAGATCTTTTGTTAGATGGGACTCGACCCCTGAGGTTTCGTGATGTTCCATATTGATCCTGGAAAGCCGAGTCTTGTAATCCTGAGGGGTTTAATTCCTCTATCTTTAGTTCCCATTCCTCAGGGGACAAATCTGAGCAGGAGTAGAGATCGTGAGAGATCCGCTTGCAAGCAAAACAGAAACAGTTGAGACCTTCATAGGTCATAAACACTTTTCCAACATCTCCATTAGGAAATTCCACCTTTGCCTCCATCTTGAGAGGACTGTCAGCATCGATGGAGACTTGGAGTCGAGCATTTGTAGCATCAATTGCCTCTCGCTTCCCCAAAGCTTTGGCTATGGCTTCGAAAGTCTCATCATTCCAGAGATGGACAGGTACTTCGGTAATATTTATCCAAAAAGGGACCGTATTGGGAAAGTTTTCCCTGGTTGACGGCTCCCAACGTTCAAGAGCGAAGATCCAGTGGTTGAAATGGCATGGCCTCTTTTTTAAGACCGCCTTGAGATCTTCTTCTTTGTCAAAGTTGAACTGGAAACGTCCATTGACCAGGTTCACACCACGTACTATACCCTCTACATTCCAGATTCTTGCTCTTAAAAGGAGAGTCAGCATCGCTTCTACACTTCTACCTCTGTGTAGAACTCTTCCGATTAGGGTTCTCTTGAACCTTTCAGTCGCAGCCGTGAGGTCACATCCTGGAATACGAATGATCTCGTCCTCCTTTTCCAGATCCAAACGGCGCCTTGCAGAGGAAAAGGTTCCCCACGACGGATTAGTTTGGACTGCGAGCTCATCTTATCGTGTTAAGACAATCACACAAAACTTAGCACCAGGCTAGAAACAATAGGGAAATCTCCTTGGTTGCTTGAGAGTTTTAGATTTGCTTCTGAGAGGAGTAGTGAAAAGAGGAGTAGTGAAAGGAGAGGTGTAATACAATCTATAGTTCTCAAGCCGTTAAATACCACCGGAGAGCCTTAAGGTCTCGTAAGGACGGTTTATGGGAATTAAATATCCTGAGAATGTTTTGTTGCTTGGCAAAGACGCCAGAAAGAGATTTGCTTTCGAGATCTGCTCGGAGAGAAATCGTGGGGCACAAGGAGTGTTGAGTAGTCTCCCTTGTGCACCGAGAGTCCGTAACAAGCTTCAGAGAGACGGAGAAGGAGCGTTGGCGGTGAGGGAAGAGTAGATCTCAAAATCGCATGTTTTGTCGTCTAACCCTAGCGGCATTTTTTTTCTCCGTTCATTGAATTCGAAACAACTATTAAGTATGGTTCCAACTTCTACTTAATAGCTATGTTAAGCAGAAGAAAAAAAATTAACACTCTTTCTATATTCATCATTTTTAAGAAAAGAACTATTTTTCGTGACTCATAAAGTTGTGATATGAACTATTAGTCAATTTTGCGTGTTTTGTTGTTATTGTCACTTCTAATTAAGAGACAAATTAATGAGCACAAATTCTCATCTCTGGTGGAACATCACTTTCATTGACCATATGACCGGTATGATACATCCATGATCTATCCCATTACACATGTTATTTTCGTCAAAAGTAACAGATTTATCTTGATTACAAATCAAACAAAACAAACTAAAACCCTAATTTTTAAAATTAAAATGTCTGTTACCACAAGATTTGTAGTAACAAGTGCCTACTTCATAATATTTAACAGTTATATTTTGTGAAAAGTTATATTATATAATTATAAGAATCCAGATGTATAAATTTATATAATATTTTATATATGAAAATCAAATATCTCCAAATTATTTGAAGTGTTCTATCCTAGTCTATTTAGCAGCTATTATCAACTATACATATACCATAACTAAAATATATATTTGTAACTAGGGTCGGTCCGGGCTACGCCCGGGTTTTTTGTTTAAATTTTGATTTTGATTATATAATTTGGATGTTTATTTATGTATAATATGTTATAAAAATATAAGTAGTTATATAATTATCAAGTTATTTTAAATTTTTCGTTGTTTTTGTTATATGAATTTCGAATTTCAGTATCCAAATTTTATTTTGTTATTAAAAATATATTAAGGTAAAGAGTAAAATGAAAAAATATTAATTATTTTTTTTGAAAAAATATTAATGAAATTTTAGTTATGGCATTTGATTGGGCTGACTATAGATATGTATCATTTCACTTAGAACTTCTTATATCTTCTGTTTCCAATTAGTCTCTATATAATTTAGTAGAAATTCCCTCTTTACAACCTAACTTAATATTTATTTTTAAAAATAAGCAGCTTAAATGTTATATTATTTTCTATAAAAAAATTACAATTACGTCATTAAAAATAGCAGACTAAATTCTTTCAACAAAACTTATGCATTTGTAACCCAACTAATTGGATCCATGATCTAAATATTCTTTTATCTCACTTATATAAGTTTTCGGTTAAATATTATTAAATAGACAATCAATTAAAATTTATTTTAGTTTTACAACCGTTGACTTCATAGAGAGAGAGAGAGAGAGTGAAACTTCTATCACAAAAATTTTAGAATAAAAATTTCCCGTTCACTAGCTTTTCGAATTTATAATTTCGCTCTCCCCCCCCCTTCCCAATTGGCTAAGTATTAAACCCCTGATTTTTGGTTTCCCCATTCCATGCCTTCCACTTTCTCTCTCTTCCCCAATTTATCTCTCTCTCTCAGCCTTTCATTTTCTCCCAACACCGAAAGAGAAATAATGTTGAACCCAATAACGTCTGCTTCATCTTCGGCGAGTGAGGTACTACCGGTGGTCGGAGACGATTACAAACTCCGGGAATACCTAGTAAGTGTTGATGCAGGGAGAGCATCATCGAGATCATCTCCAGATCCAGTCCAAATCCATATCGACGGTATTATCGGTGTCTCTATGCGGCTAAAAAGAGGGTATGTAAGCTTTAGTTATCGAATGTTTATTCTCTTAAGCTGTAAGTTTAAATTTTTTTAATAAAATGTTGTACCTCGAGAACGACGATCCATTTGATGAAGCTTTCATCGATGAGATTCAATTGTTGGACTACCAAGTTCGAATTCTAGAACAATAAAAGGTCCCACCAGAATTATGTCCAAGATCATGATATCAAGAGATTTTGTTATTATCATTTATGTTGTTGTGGTTCTAGGAATATTGATGTACAAGTAATTGAATAAGTAATTCCTAAAGCAACTAACAAAGTTAAACTTTCTATTTTTTTTCTAAGTTTTTCGTTTGTTTCTTCTAAATAATGCAATGTTTAACTACTACGAAGTTTGGTCAAGTTATTCTTAGTTTTACGATGGCACTCAATTACAAAAGTAAAACTTTAAAAACGGTGGAGCGATTTAGAATAAGTTTTACGAAATTTACGCAGTTGAATAATTACAAATAGTTAAGAAATACAACATAAAATACGAGCATTCAGCATCACAAAACAAGTTTCATCACACATTAACAAGTTTCAAACGGTAATACATAAGATAAAACCTTTAAAAAGGCCTTATAGCCCGTGCCTCTGAACATAAGAGTCACTGTTATTAACCAATTGTCTGAATTCCTCAACCTCCGGCAAAAGTGGATTGAACCTAAAGTTAGATAATCCACCTTCGGTCTCAAGCCAACAAAATAACCTGCATAAATGAGTTTAGTAAAACGTTTTAATTTACTATCACAATTAAAACTAAACATATAAACAACACTTTCTGAAAAACCTTAAGACCCTCCACATCTTAAGGACAATAATCAGCTGCCCACATCTTTGACTCTGAAACGCCAAGATGTAATCTTCTCGTTATAATAAACTTCAGAAAGCCTATTATCGTGTGTCATATTGTTTGATTGTTTGTTGAGAGACGGGGTAAGATGAAATATTTTTTTGGTGAATTTTGTAGAGAAATGTTCTATCCGGAGTGAAGGAGACGATTTACTTACTATGGTGAAGTTTAGATGTAGAATTATGCAAGGGTAATGATGATTGAAGACGGTGTACTGTTGAGGCGTTTAAATGCAAAATTCTAAAATGCAAGTGTAATGATGATTATAGGTGACTTTTGCATGAGAGAAGTCCATCAAATCACGCTAGTGCTTGAAGTTGGACTAAATATTTCTATTTTTATTTATTCTATTATCTCGTATACTGCTAGTTCCTATCATTTCTTGCAAGATATAACAATATAATATCTAAATTTCTTAAAATTTTATATAGTTTCATATATTAAGACAATATAAATTGTTAAAAAAAATTTAGTTTCATGGATTTAGACACACTAAATCAATTGTTCAAGTAGGCGTGTGTGAGAAGTCGTGTCTTCTGAACTCGTATCTACTCTTGTCTTCTCGTGACGTCTATCAAGTCACATAAATGGAAGAGTTACAATTTGTTAGTGGGTATTCCTTGTTAGTTGGGTAATAAATCATTAAATTCATTTATTATCTCTTATACTGCTTACTATAACAATATAATATCTAATTTTAAAAAAAACATCAATTAGTTTCACTTACTTATAGAAAGTTATATATCTTTATCAATTAAAGTTATACAAAGTTTCAAATCTAAGGCATGCGACTGGAGTGACGAGTCGTGAAGTGAGAAGTCTTCTCTTCTGAACTCATGTCTTCTCTAGGCGGCTATCAAATCACCTTTAAACGTGGGGATAACAAAATCATTAATTTATCTCTAATAAATACAATCTTATCTCTTCACCACTGTTGAAGTTCCCTACTACTTGTATTTGCGATCATCCCCTTTATAAAAGGGTTTATCAGAATACCTTGTCCTAAAAAAGAAAACAAAAATCTCTCCATTTCCATTTACTTGATAAATCTCTCTCCATTTACTTGATAAATCTATCCATTTACTTGATAAACATTTCAAACTTCAACTTAGCTTCTCTGACTCCTTCCATTCTTCAGATTCTCTCCAATGTAGCAACATACCATCCTCAGGACTTTGGTAGTGCAAAAATTGCTTTCACCGGGTTCGGTCTAGTTGGCAGAGAATAATACTTCTACTGATCTGTCTTTCACTTGAATGAATAGATAGATGAGGTCCAGACTGTTAGAACATTCAAGCTTATGTGCTACCAAGCCGGTAATAAAGAGGACATCTACTTGCGATGTATGAATGAGTTCTTCATCTATCATTTACTTGAGGAAGAAAGACAAAAAAATCCATCTTGCTGCAGAAATAGGATTGTTGATGGCTAAGTATGTAGATGGTATGCTGAACTTAGCCTTTAGTGTTGATGATAAAGGATTTGTTAGTGAATATCCTAGTTTTAATCGTGAATTTGTTGATCAGATGTTTACATGATCACTAATTTGATATCCTCTGCCCATTGGAGTTATGAAAAACCTGAGACGTTTATGTCTCGTTTATGTCTCTATTGAAAAAAAAAATCCCAACGTGTCACATGATTGCTAGTGCTCCATAATAGAACCGGTGTTTGCAGTCTCATTAAATGGATCAAGAACACGGTGGACATGCGGTCGTTGTTTCTGGCAATGTAATGCTTGTGTCTTTTGCAATGAAATTTATTTGACCGCTGCTAGTTGACAAATTGAAGATTAGTTGTTTGTTAATTAACATATAAATTTTATCTATTTTTTCTAAATTTATGTAAATAAATTTCACATAATGTAATGTTTCTAGTGTTTGTCTATAAATTAATTTTAACTTTAACAAATACAATCAAAACTAGTTAAATTCTTACTGAATTGTAAAACTATTAAAAATGCGACTTAGTTCAATTTAAGATTACAGTACATAATTACATAAAGGCTTACTAAATTCTCTCAAAGTTATGGATAAAGAGATTCAAATTTTACCCAATCGGGATGGTCCGCAAATTGCCCCTTGTTGGCCTACGAATCACCCCTGGTTAGATTGTAATTATCCATGTTTTTTTTGTTTCGTTGATCTTTTACTTATTTTCAAATTTAAATAAAGATTTATTTGATTCACTTTTGGGACAGGCGTATGTGAAAATATTTTTCTCGAGCATGCATAATGGAGCACTTGATTCACTTTGAACTAAGTTTTAGCGTTGTCCTTCAGTATATGCTTAGCAATAGAAGGATCCGAGAGGATCAAGAACAACTATACAATATAAAAAAAAATTAAGAGAAAAACAGAAGCAAGCCTTGTGGGCAAAGGTCAACCTGAAGATTCCACCATAAATATGGAAAAGTTCATGCAAAGGGATGCAGAAAGTCTTGGTCGGAGCCGGTCTAATCAAACATGAAATCCAAAACATTGCTGGGGACTCCAAGCTTAAAACCAATTATTTACGGTAGATAGGAAGCTTTTAAAAACAATAACCAAAAAAAAAACCAAAACTAAAAAAGAAGATCAGACATTCAAAGACAAACCATTACACCAGCTTCCAAGTTCACGGCTTGTGTCAGAAGCTAGGGTTTATAAAGTAAGAAGCTTCATATATCTTGGGTGGTTCCTTGATACGTTTCTACGGGGTGTTTGGTGGAACCTTGTGCTACACACCAGCTTTCCAATCCCAACAGGGTTGTTTGCGTAACCAGGGTTACTGACTGCTACAGAGAAGGAAAGTTGCGGGTTACATGTAGAATGGGTATTACATTGAAGCCCTCAAATTTCCTCTATCAGATGAAAGCAACTGGTATGAAAGTACAAGACACCGTCTTGAGCTAAGTCAAGCTTGAATCCCACTAAAATAACAAGCAATTGATAAAGAAATCGACAAACTTCATATGTAAATATTATAAGAAAATAAAAATAAGGTGAAAAATCAAAAAAAAAAGTCTGCGCACAAGAAAATATCGGGCTGAAGAAGCTTTGCACTCATATACCAAGGATGGTTCGGATCTGATCCGGTGGATGTCGAGCTAGGGATTTCGGGTCTGGATATCCGTTTTGTTGATCCGTTAAAGCTCGGTATATAACCTCGTAATCTCCAGCTAACGTTTTAGCCACCCTGACACAAGCTTCAGACCTGAGTTTAGGAACTTGTATCTGCTCGAACTCGGGGAGAGAACCTTCGCTTCCTAAAACGAGGCCGAAGAAGGCCTTAAGGCATTCCGATAGCTTTGCGGGTGATGTTTCCTGTCGTTCAGACAAAGGAAGCTCAGTTGTGTAAGAGCGGAAGATTTGCATTTTGTCCAAAAGACCGCATTTTCGGAGAAGTGCGTCGACTTCTTTCTGGACGAGGAGGTTTATGTGGTTCTCGATCATTGATCCGATGTTGGTTACATATTGGGACGCGACGTCGTGTCTTAGCAACGGTTGTTGGATGGCGCATAAACAGTTGATGAGGAATATCTTCGAAGGTGTTTCATTGTTCTGTAACAAAGAGATGAAATCTTGAGAAAAATCTTTTCGAGTTAAAAGGAATGTAACGGACTGTGTACCTGTGGTGGGGACGAGCTGCTAGAGAGTAGAGCATCGACTGATGTTAACTGGCTTGAGTCGGAATTTGTTCTGCTTCGTCTTGTTAATTGGCCGCTCATTTTCGATTTGTGTGCCTCTGCTGCTTGCTCACACATCTGTGGAGTACATGAATTATCTTCAATGCACAATCATTGGTTTTGATGGAGAAGCTTTATCTTTAAGTTTGGTACCTTAATAATAGGGTCGAGCAGTGCAGAGAGGACGGGATCAAAAGCCGGTTTCTCTCCTGAAGCAGAAACCATCATGCTGTTGTAGTTCTCGATTATCTCAAGAGTTAGAGAAACTCCTTCCCGGACAGCTGGAGGCGGAGAGAGATCAATAGCTACAGGGGGAGGGTATCGTAGAAGCTTCTCCCCTCGGGTTTTAAGAATGTCGAAGAAGGTTTTTTGTGCAGCATCCTTAACCATCCCAATAGTGTTACACAAAGCAGTGTCTCGCCCAAGTAAATCTGAGATCTGCAAGGTTGGGGAACAAATCAATGATGAGATGCGATGAATGCTTATAGTATAGCGAAAAGTACGAGAGGAGGCTCACGGTGTAGCTGTAAAACTCCAAGGTGTTGGTCAGTTTATAAGAAATGATAAGACTTGGCTGTGACTGAAGCACTTGTTCGACTCTCACTTTAAATGGCCTGCAAACTCCTTCGAATATTCTATCGAGAACAAATGTAAAATCAGATTCTGCTGCCTTTAGCAAATCATTCTCAGAGGTATTCTTCGTGGTTGATTTATGGTCTGCTGAGTCTATGTCAAATAAAGCATGAACCAATTCTCTTTCTGATGCCAAAGCCTGCAACCAAAAACAGCATTGTCCTTAGGAAAAAGAAGCCTAACAACATGATATTTGATCTGCAGGTCATGATCCTTTACACAATTGGCGTGACAGAAGGTTTAATAGCCAAAATAAAACAATCATTCTAACATCAGTCACGTGAGGATCAAATGCAGTACTCATAGAAGAAGAACAAGTAATCACAAACCTGATGCAGCCACCCAAGCATGTCTCCCACATATCGTAAGGGGTCATGGGCATGAACTTCAATAGGTCTAGGCATACCTCCAGGTCCTCCACGTGTAAGAGCGCTAATAAACCTTCTAAATAACGCATTGTGTCTCAGATTCCCTACCTGTATGATTTCCGCAAAAATGCCCCGTATCATTAAAGTGTAACAAAGACTAGACTTCAGTAAAGTTGAAAGGCTAACCTCCTCTGCACAATATTTGAAGAGCGCAGGTTTCTCTTTAAGACAGCGAACAGCAGTCCTCAAAAGGTCACCAACCTCTGGGTTATCCGTATCACCCAGTTTCCTACACTCAGCCTGAACCCACCTAGAAGAATCAAGGTTCTCTGATTATATATGATAGTTGAAATTTCTATGAAAGTTCACAGTCAACAAAAAAATAATCTTTATAGGAAGTCTTCTCTTTGGCATGGCTAAAAAGCTCTAGCAAACTGATAGGTGTGATAATTGACGATTTCATACTAGTCCAAACACCAACTATGTTTCTACCAACAAAGTCTTCGTCAGAATCTTTTGGAAAGAAGCAGATAACATACCTGCAAAGACGCTCATAGGCTCCTTCTTGGTACATAGCCATCACACCCATCAACTCCAAGCCAGCTCGCTGCATACACATTGCATATAATCAAACACTAAGCACAAGTTTCGAGCTTGTTTTGAGAAAAATCACCTGATGATGCGTCCTGAGAAGCAATTTGCAATTGGAATGAATCTCCTGAACGTGAGACAACGCTTGGAAGAAACTCTCATCCAATTCATCTTCCCTAAGCGCTTTAATCTGCATCAATCAAAAACAATACATCTCATTTCAGATCTGATCTGATCAACATATCAACATTAGCTCACTCAATCACCTCTTCATTCGACAGCTGATAATCACGAAGAAAGCAATCAACAATCTCCTGCCTCTGAGTAGTAACCTCGAGCTCTTGCTTTAGCCTCTCAGTCGTACTGACGATATCGCTTGTTGTCTCCGCCGAGCTGCTCAGCGCCGCCGCGATCTTGTCGCAGCAATCGGCTAAAGCGTTCACTTCCTCCTCCACGCGATCCAACGCGATCTGTGTCGAATCGGCAGCGCTGAGGAACTCGCTGTTGATCTGGAGTGCGCGCTTCTCGATCGTCGATCTGAGGTTCCGCCGCGCGTGAGCGCTGTTCTCGTCGTAGAATGAAGACAATGCGTTTAGCGACGCCACCAGATCCGGAGTATCCGTACGGCATTCGAGTACCTTCTTCAGCTTCCGAGATAGTCCCGGTGCTAATCCCACCGTAGAAGACATTGTTAGTCTGATTCGTTTGGTTTTCTTCTACAAACGATCTCTGAGCATTTTGCCTTCTTTCTTCTTCGATCTCTGATGATTTTCTCTCGCCGGAACGGTCGGATCTGATTTGCTACTATGATGGGCCGGAAACTTAGTAAGCTAGGCCCATATAACTACTGTCATAATCGACCGAAGACTTAGTAGTTAGGCCCATATAATATTTTGGTTAAAACCCAATCACCAATCCTGATGTATATAAACAAAATGTACTTCCATTATATCCAATATTTAGTTTTGTTAAGAATACAAATATTATTTAAGAAAATAAAACATGAGATTAGCAAGACTTCTCAACATGATTACATAGTAACAAATAACGATAGATCCATGGAGGTAATAAAAAAGATTGGTACTTAAACAGTTTAGCTTAGTAGTGAACATGTGTAGAAGTAACTAAAGACTTGAAAACCCAAAAGAATGATCTTAGAACTTGGTTGTCAAAGTATTAGTATAAGCACTATACTCTTTATTATCCAATCAACATTTACTATATAACTGCAAATGGTCTACCAAAAAGCTTTATATGAGATCATTGAGCTTATAACATCTAGAGAATATTAGCATCTTGTAAGTGTTTTTTTAAATCCTATATATATATATATATTTTATTTAATAATCTAAAATTATGTATATAATCAAATAAAATTAATTTTTATTTTAAAAAACGACTTTTTTGTTAAAAAGAATAAATTTGCGATTAAATATTTTAACTTTTAAAAAGAAATTTTTTCACATTTAAAATATAATATAACTTATATAATTACACATATATTACACTATTTATAATCACATAATATATATATTTATATATCATAATTATACACATATTTATATTATTTAGAAATAAATAAATTATATATCATATATTAGTTTATGATATTATTATATAAGAATCATTTACTGCTCTACCAATAAATAAATAATTATTATTTATATATCAATTATATATAAAATTAATTTATTTTATTTAATAATATCAAAAGTATGTTTATATCCAAATATAAAATTATGTATTTTAAAAATATATTTTCATTTATTTAATAATAATAATGTTTTACATTTAAAATATAATATAATATATATAATTAAATAATATTTATTATTTTTAATAAAAATATATTATTAAGATATTATAAATTTATATATATATTACTTAAAAATAAATATTTTATATACTATTTTTATGTATATAAATGTATATATATATATATATTAAGATATTATAAATGTATATATATATTACTTAAAAATAAATATTTTATATATTATTAAGATATTATAAATGTATATATTATTAAGATATTATAAATGTATATATATATAATTTATTTATTTATATATATAAAGGTATATATATTTTATATAATATTTTTATGCATATAAATGTATATATATTACTAAAAAATAAATAATTTATATATTATTAGGATATTATAAATGTATATATTATTAAGATATTATAAATGTGTATATATATATTACTTAAAATAAATATTTTATATACTATTTTTATGATAATTTAAAAATAATATATTGCTCTACTAATCATTTTTTTTAATAATAAAAACCTACAACTTCTGCAACATACTACTTTTACAATAATATGCTACTGGGTTATCATTAGTTAGACAGTCACATCCATTATAGGCAGTTAAACCTATCAAATTATGTATTAAAATGAACCAGTATTGAAATCAAACTCTTAATCTTAATCTCAAACACAAGACCTTTTATTGCTTTAGAAACTTACACAAAACTAAAATTATTTTCTCCCAAATCTTTTAAGTTTATCACAACTCGATACCTCCTTATATAACTTCCTAAACTCATTAGAAATCATATAAGTAGCTTTTCCTAAACTCATTAGGTAACACATCTTTTCCTTTTCTCTATTCCTAAACTCATTAGGATAATATTAAGTTAACTTCAAGATTAAGCAACATTCTCCCCCTTAAGCTTGACACCACTATCTTTCACATCTTGAACTGCAATGAACTCTCTCATATTCTTGAACTTAATTCTTCCAAGAGGCTTGCTTAAGATATCAGTCTTTTGTTCTTTCCCGGCCACATGCTCCACCACGTCTATAAGCTCATCTTCTACACATTCTCGTGTAAAATGAAACCGCTTGTGTATATGTTTGCTTCTGCCATGAAACACTGGATTCTTTGTCAAAGCAATCGCAAATTTGTTATCAATACGCACCATTGCCCTTCATGTATCATCTACTATTTCTCCAAAGAGTTCTTGAAGACAGATAGCTTGTTTTACTGGCATAAACTCAGCCTCACGCAAAGATAAAGCAACTGTCCGTAAGTACCTCAGAATTTGCTTCTTTGCAGCACCATGTGAGGTTCTCGGCTCATGCATGTACCGAGACAGAACCCCAACAGAGTAAGCCAAGTCAGGACGAGTGTGAATCAAGTAACGAAGACATCCAACATTTCTCCTAAACTCCCTTTCGCTAACTTCTTCCTCCTCTGCAGCTTTTGATAATTGCAGACCAGGATCCATAGGTATATGAACCATATTACACTCACTCATCCCTGCTTCTTATAATATTTTAGTTGCATACCTCTCTTGTTTTAACACAATGCCTTCTTTAGATTGGATTACCTCAATGCCAAGATAGTAAGTGAGTCGTCCAAGATCGCTCATCTCAAACTTAGTAGCCATCTCAGCCTTAAACTCTTGTATGATCTCCAAGCTTGAACCTATGACTAAGAGATCATCCACATATACTGCTACTAGAAGAATATGCCCTCTTGTTTCCTTTCTGAACAAAGATGGTTCTTTGGAACATTTAGAGAAGTTTAACTCTCTAAGAATCGTCTTTAGCTTGATGTTCCATGCTCTGGGTGCCTGTCTCAGACCGTAGAGAGCCTTGTGCAATCTATAAACCTTCTCTTCACTGCCCTTCACTTTAAAACCTTCAGGTTGAGATACATAAACCTCTTCACTTAAGTCTCCGTGAAGGAACGCTGTTTTGACATCAAGATGATGAACTTCCCATCCATTAGATGCAGCCAATGCAATGATCACACGAACTGTCTCAATCCGTGCAACAGGAGCAAACACTTCCTCAAATCAATCTCATGTGTTTGTACTTATTTATATTCCCATCTGCATTGCGTTTTATCTTGAAAACCAATTTTAGACCAATAGATTTTCACCCATCAGGAAAATCAACGAGTGTCCATGTCTTGTTTCTCTTAATAGAACTTATTTCATCTTTACATGCTTCTCTCCAGACTTTTTCACCTTTTGCTTCATTCCAGTCCCAATGTTCTTCATTAATGATGACCGTCTTTCGGTTTCCAATACTTCAGAGATTAGAACATAGTCATCTAAGTAACTCGGTCTTGTGCTAGTTCTTATTGATCTTCTAAGTGGTGGTTGTTGAGCCATCTCAATATTCTCTATTATGTTTTCTTCCATAGTATCAATATCATCATCTTTATTAGCTTCATCTTCTTTCTCATAGACAGGAATGTAATGACGTTTGGTATATTGCTTCCCTCGGATCCAATCACACTCCAGTTCCAAGTTGTTTCCTCCAAGAAAATAAAGCAATGGCTAACACTATTTTACGAGTCTTCGGATCAAATAGCCTATACACCTTGGACCCTGGTTCTGTTCCAAGGTGTACTAGTTCTCTAGACATGTCATCTAGCTTCTTAAGGTGTGGAATATCAACTTTTGAATAGCACATGCACCTAAATACTCCTCTGATACCAAATATTGAAATTAAACTCTTAATCTCAAACATAAAACTTTTTATTGCTTTAGAAACTCACACAAAACTGAAGTTCTTTTCTCTCAAATCTCTTAAGTTGTAGCACAACTCGATACCTCCTTATATAGCTTCTATAACTTCCTAAACTCATTAGAAATCATATAAGTAACTTTTCCTAAACTCATTAGGTAACACATCTTTCCCTTTACTCTATTCCTAAACTCATTAGAGATAATATTAAGTTAACTTCAAGCTTAAGCAATAATGTTAGGGGTTTTCAAGGCTCCTAAGGCAAATGTTGTAGTATAAAAAATTGTCAAACCAGTTCTGAGAGATGTAGAAGCACCGACAATGCATGTACTAGCTTAATCTAAGTGCGATCATGTGATTGATTGGTTTTTGAGTTATAACTAATATTAAATTGCAATAACAGAATGCTAAGTGCGATAAATGAAATAACTTTGACAATTAAGATAAAGGAGAACTCATGGGTACAGGGAATTAGACCTTGGATGATCAAGTTTCAAACTAAAGATGGCAAGTGATCAATTAAATTATCAACCTTAAGCCTAGACGCGATCCTAAACAAGCTCTATGTCTAGATAAATGTTCATTTACTGACATAACTCAAGCATCAAACGTCTTCGGTTGAATGTTATGGAAGTAATCATTAAGAATAAGTCTACTAGCCTTCTTAACACCTTTAACAACAAATGTCTTTGGTAAAGAATGTTAAAAGCTTAGGAGAGTTGACTCATGCATTTTATCGAACACTTTGTGAGTGGGAAATGCCTAAAGATTAACCTTTGAGAGGTCAACTCAAAAGATGCATTACAATTACTCTACTAGCAAGGATTGAGAGAAATCTACACTAAAACATCCTAGATCTAGCCT
>JABAYD010053930.1:0-16114 GCA_014822095.1 Diplotaxis tenuifolia
AGTTAAAACAATCAAATCATCGGTTGCACTTAGATTAAGCATATACTTGCATTCTCTCTGTTTTAAATCCCTCAGAACTGGTTCGACAACTTACTTCCACTACACTATCATTTGACTTAGGAGCCTTGAAAACTCTTAACATCAATTATGCTCAGTTTCAAATTAATATTAATACAAAATGCATTAAAATTATAAATAAATTTATTTATCTTAAATACTATTGGTTAAAACTGTAACTAATACAAACGTAATTGCATTTTCTTAATTTGTTCGAAAAGTGTATAAATTACTTTTTTTATAAAACAAAAAGAGTAAATAATGTGGAGATAGAAAAAGAGACAGATCAGTTCGAGCCATTTCCGACCACATATGATCTCATCAATTCTTAACATTTTAAATAGAGAAAAGAAATCAAAATCTTGTGCAAAAAAAAGTTATGTTTTACACTTTTCCATAGCTTTAACAAATTAGCTTATGTTTTTGGTCCTGATTCCTAAATCCCTTAGTTAAAAAGAACTATAAAGCAAATTCTCTAAATTAATAATTGTTTTAGCTTTGAATCCTTCAATTAGAAAAACAAAAGACAATCATACATCGCTAGAAATGTTCCAGTGTGGCTTCATCACCTTTCCGCGTTGGAGGCTCAGCAATAAAGGGAGAGAGTGAGGTCTTTTCTATCATTGTTTTGGTGTCTAGTGACATCTCTTTTCTTTATCATATGTTTCTTCTTGTATCATTTTGAACACTACAAGTGTTATAAAAAAAAAGAAAAACAAAAGACTATATAAGTAATTTTTTGGATTCGTTATCTATTTTACTAAAAGAGAAGTACAAATATTAAATTTACCCTAAAATTACCATTTATTTACAATAAATACCATTGAAGTATTAAATATCATAAGATTAAGCTACGTATGTCTTTTCATAATATAATTAAATCATTTCTTAACTCAAATTTAACTAATTTTGAGTTTAATATACCTTCTAAAATAATTTACTTTGATTTTAGGAATATTAAATTTAAAAACGGATTTTAAAAATATTATGTTATATTTTCAAATATCACATAATCCCATAAATTTAGTTCGTAAGGCCAAATATATATATATATATATATATATATATTATTTTATGTATATTTTATATAAATAATAACTCAATGCAAATAAAATATAAAATATATAGAAGACTTTAAATAATCTTATATAACAGTTTCAATATACATTAAAATTTAGATTCCTACAAAAATAAAAATACATTTGTGGAGATCGTACAAGTCATATTCTAAAAATGTAAATAATATAATTAACGGTAGAAAAAATAAAATAAAACTATTTCGTAGAAACTATAAAATTATCGTGTTTACAAATTTTATATCAAAAAATCAATTACTTTATACAGTTAAAATTTTAAAATATATACTACCACTTATAGAAAAATGTAAAAATAAAAATGAAAACCCGTGCATTCGAACGGGTCAAGCTCTAGTTAAAGAATTAAAGCTTGAGACATGATATGAAATCCCTATTTGTAGGATCAAATAAGAAAATGGAGAAACAAATTTGAATTAAAATTCTTAGATCAAAAGGAAAGAAATAAATCCATGGAAGCAAACTCTCTTTTTTAATTAGGATTTTAAAAAATTGGAAGAGTTAATATTGAGAATTTAGGGAATATAATGTGGGATCAGTGTTGTTGGTTGTTTAAGTAATTACTAGTTAGTATAGATTTGAAATTGTAAATGAGGATATATTTGTTTCTCAAAGAAAAGGCGGGAAACGCGCTTGTGGTGAGGAGGCATGAGCCAAAAAAAAAAAAATCAATATATTAGAGGGTGGGCAGAAGCGTAAATAAAATGTACAACAGTCAAATGGATATTTTGACCGCCATGACGAGAAGCAAAGAAATCTCGAGTGGCAGAAGCGTAATAATCTGATAAAGAAAGGAGCGTTTGTGGAAGATAAATTTCCCGAGAAGAAAAAAGATTCTCTCTCACTGTCATTCGTCTTCTCACAAATTGAAAACAAATTTATGTGCTGCTCATTAACTGTTCTCCCACATAAGTCCAAACCAAACAACTCTATTCTCCGTCTTCTTCTTCAAATCTCTCTCCCTCGCTTCGTTTTTCAATTTCGCAATCTTATCATCGTTGAAACACACAGAGATAGAGCGAAAGATAGTTTCTCCTCCTCTCTTTCGTTTCTTCAACAAGTTTCCTTGATCTCGATTCTCCCTAGCTTCCGTATCCAGGTACAACTTCGATTTCTCCGCGTAGTTTAGATTATTGTTGATTTGAGGACGTACTTTAGGTCGCTTGATGCTTCGATTTAGTTTACGGTAGTATTCGATGAACTGATCATCAACATAACTTTGTTTTTCTTCCTCGATGATGGTTTTTTTTTTTTTGAACTGTTTTAGTTCGTACCTTAGGTTACAGTCCCTTTGATATAGTTCCCTTGCTTTTTTTTCCCCTCAATTTGTTTCAGATTTTGATAATTTCACAAATGATTATTTGCAGTTAATCGATTATCCAGAGGTTATCGTTGATTTCGCAGTTACGATAAAGAAGCGATACGGTTAATAAGGTAAATCATTGTCATTTTCATGAGCTTCCCTTTTTTCACACTTGCTTGTTTTCGCACTTGTAACTGCTTTAGATTTTGCTATGATTCATCATTCATCTCTGATTTCTCTCATGGTACTTAGATTTGTCATTAAGCTTCCACTAACTGCTTTTTGAATGAATCCTCCTAACTTTACTCCTCAGAATGATCGTTTACATACATGAATCTGTTTCTCCATACAGGGCTAAACACACTAAGTCGATTCTGGATCTTCACTGGAGCTCTAAGGAAAAGTGGTAAGAGAAACTAGAAACTCTTCCCTATATTTACCGTTTTGCCTCGCAGTAAATTCCTTTCTGAAACAATACTATATGCTTTTTAAGATCAGATCGAGATTGGTTCAGTTGAAACTGTCTTATTTATGTGGTTTTTAAAAGGGTAACATAAGAACAAAAAGTAACAACTCATATTTTCTGAGCTATGATAGCTGTCTTTTATCGTTCTAGACGTTTGTGCTTTTCCAAACTTGCTGATGTGGCTCCACATGATATTTCTTGTCTCACCCAATACCATGAGCTTACCAACTTAGACCCGGCACTCTAAAGGGATTAGCGTTAATCCAAATTGTTAAATTCTTAGTATCAATTTTCATTTACACATCTTCTGTATAACTAAACCTTATCACTTACTTGGTAAGAAGTCACAACTATTAAGAAATACTGAAAGATCCAAGGTTCGGATCCATGATGATCTACCGATGTTCTTTGAGGGACCCACAAGTTACATTATTGCCTGTATACTTGTCAGAGTTCTATATTATTATATTCTCTCTCAGCTGAAACCAAGATGCGAACCTATGCAGCCAAATTTATTATTAGTTTAGTAATGTGTTAGTGATATTATACTATATTTACGGGCGTGAATGTGAAAAGAATGGTACCTGTTTACTTTATTAAATAAGGACATTTAATTTGAACAAGTTGTTTTGCTAGTCTTAACGTTTCTTCTGATATGTTTCTCTGTGTATTGTGCAAAGGCAGACTGTGTTTGATGGGATTTCCCAGAACCTCTTATTGATAAGTTGAACAAGTAACTGGAGAAACCGAAGAAAAAGAAATGAGAAAGCATCGGTTTAGAGAGACCTTGAAGTCTTTCTTTGAGCCTCATTTTGATCATGAGAAAGGTGAAATGCTTAAAGGAACCAAATCTGGTAATTTTCCTGCAATACTATGTTTTGTTTCACATGTCCAACATAATCCGTAGCTCTTGGTTTGATAAATACTTACGTGAATAGTTTTTACATCATCTGGTCCAGAAATAGATGAAAAAGTGAAGAAAATCTTGGGAATGGTTGAGAGTGGAGACATCGATGAAGATAAATCTAAACGACAAGTGGTCTCAGACTTAGTGAATGAATTCTACAAGGAGTACCAGTCTCTATATCGCCACTACGATGATTTAACGGGAGAGATTAGGAAAAAGGTCCACGAGAAAGGAGAAAACTCTTCCTCATCAAGCTCAGACTCGGATTCTGACCATTCTTCGAAGAGGGAGACCAAGAAAAATGGAAAAGTAGAGAAAGATGACTCGAAGCAGCAAACCGAAGCTGCGAATCTTGAAATTGCTGATCTGAGAAGTAAGTTGACAACGAGTGCTGAAGAAAAAGAAGCAGTAGATTCTGAGCTTGAAGCAGCTTTGGTGAGGTTAAAAGAATCAGAAGAGATCATCAGCAATTTGAAACTTGAAACTGAGAAGTTAGAGGGCGAACAGACAGCAGCTCTGAGTGATAGCAGCGAAATACGTCAGAAACTGGAAGTTGCTGGCAGAACAGAAACTGATCTGAACCAGAAGTTAGAAGATATGAAAAAAGAAAGAGATCAACTGCAAACTGAGATAGACAATGGTATCAAAAGATTTCAAGACGCTGAAAAAGTTGCAAAAGACTGGAAAACAACGAGTGATCAGCTCAAAGATGAAGCTGCTAATATCAAGCAGCAGCTAGAAGCAGCAGAACAGCAAATTTCTGATCTGACCCGCGGAATGAGTACTGCAGAGGAAGAGAACAAAGATCTATCCTTGAAAGTTACGGAGATTTCAGATGAGATCCAACAGGCACAGAACACCATACATGAACTCACTTCCGAACTGGGAGAGGTGAAAGAGAAATACAAGGAAAAAGAGAGTGAACATTCTAGTTTGGTGGAGTTACATGAGTCCCGTGAGAAAGAAGCATCGAGTCAAGTGAAAGACTTCGAAGCACGAGTAGAATCATCAGAGAAGTTGATTGCAGATTTGAACCAAAACCTAAATAATGCAGAGGAAGAGAAGAAACTACTCTCTCAAAGAATCTCAGAAATCTCTAATGAGATTCAAGAGGCGCAGAAAACCATACAAGAACTCATGTCTGAGTCTGAACAGTTGAAGGAGAGCCACAGTGTGAAGGAGAGAGAAATTTTCGGTTTGAAGGACATCCATGAGACTCATCAGAGAGAATCATCCACCCGTACTAGTGAATTAGAAGCTCAACTGGAATCCTCAGAGAAGCGGGTCTCAGATTTGAGTACAAGTCTAAAGGCTGCAGAGGAAGAAAACAAAGCTATCTCCTCGAGAAATTTGGAAACTCTAGACAAGCTAGAGGAGGCGCAGAAGACGATAAATGAACTCATTGCTGAGTTGGGAGAGTTGAAAGACCGACACAAAGAGAAAGAGAGTGAGCTTTCAAGTTTGGTTGAGGTACACGAAGCACATCAGAGAGATTCAACAAGTCGAGTGAACGAATTAGTACAAGTGGTGGAATCAGCAGAGCAACAGGTTGCAGATATGAAACAAAGTTTGAACAATGTAGAGGAAGAGAAAAAGCTGCTCTTTCAGAAAATCTCAGATATCTCTACCGAGCTTCAAGAGGCACAAAACACCATACAAGAACTCATGTCTGAGTCTGGACGGTTGAAAGAGAGCCACGGTGTGAAAGAAAGGGAACTTTCTTGTTTGAGGGACATCCACGAGACTCATCAAAGAGAATCAACCACCCGAGTGAGTGAATTAGAAGCTCAGCTAGAATCATCGGAACAGCGAGTCTCAGATATGAGTGTGAGTCTGAAAGCTGCAGAGGAAGAAAACACAGCTCTCTCCTCGAAAATTTTGGAAACAACAGACAAGCTCGAACAGGCACAGAACACCATTCAAGAACTAATCACTGAATTGGGAGAGCTGAAAGAAAGATACAAGGAAAAAGAGAGTGAGCATTCTAGTTTGGTGGAGTTACATGAGACCCATGTTAGAGAATCAGGGACCCATGTGAAAGAATTAGAAGCGCAAGTGGAAGCATCAGAGAAATTGGTTGCAAAGTTGAACCAAAGCTTGAACAATGCAGAAGAAGAGAAAAAGCTGTTATCTCAGAAAATATCAGAAATCTCCAAAGAGATGCAAGAGGCGCAGAACACCATACAAGAACTCGTGTCTGAGTCTGAACAGTTGAAAGAGAGCCATAGTGTGAAAGAAAGAGAATTCTCGGGTTTAAGGGACATCCATGAGACTCATCAGAGAGAATCATCTACTCGCACGAGTGAACTAGAAGCTCAACTGAAATCATCAGAACAGCGGGTCGCAGAGTTAAGTGCGAGTCTGAATGTTGCAGAGGAAGAAAGAAAGTCTATGTCTTCGAAGATCTTGGAAACTACAGACGAGCTCAAACAGATGCAGAACAAGGTACAAGAACTAGTGGCTGAATTGGCAGAGTCAAAAGATTTACGCATACAAAAAGAAAGCGAGCTTTTTGGTTTGGTGGAGGTACACGAGGCACATAAGAGAGACTCTTCAAGTCGAATGGAAGAATTAGAAGGGCTGGTGGAATCAGCAGAGCAACGAGTTGAAGATTTGAAGCAGAGCCTGAACAGTTCTGAGGAGGAGAAGAAAATGTTATCTCAACGAATTTCAGAAATGTCGAATCAGATACAAGAACTCAAGTCTGAGTCTGGACAGTTAAAAGAGAGCCACAGTGAGAAAGACAAGGAAATTTTAAGTTTGAGGGATATCCATGAGACTCATCAGAGAGAATCATCCACTCAACTAAGAGATTTAGAAGCCCAACTGAAGTCATCTGAACAAAGGGTTTCTGATGTGAGTGAAAGTCTGAAGATTGCAGAGGAAGAAAAGAAAACCATGTCCACTAAAATCTCAGATACTTCAGGGGAGCTAGAAAGGGTACAGATCACGTTACAGGAACTCACAGTTGAGTCAAGCAAACTGAAAGAGCAGCTTGCTGAGAAGGAAGCAGAACTTTTACATCTGACAGAGAAGGAAAGCAAATCACAGGTGCAAATGAAAGAACTAGAAGCAACAGTAGCGACCCTTGAGCTGGAGCTACAGTCAGTTCGTGCTCGTGCAGCAGATCTTGAGACAGAGATTGCAGGCAAGACCACTGAAGTTGAGCAACTGGAAGCGCAAAACAGAGAAATGGTTGCTAGAATCTCGGAACTTGAGAAGACAGTAGACGAGAGAGGAACTGAACTCTCTGCTTTAACCCAAAAACTTGAGGATAACGAGAAGCAATCGTCATCCACAATTGGGAGTTTGACAGCTGAGATTGATGGCCTACGCGCAGGACTAGATTCAGTGTCTGCTCAAAACGAAGAGTTAGAGAAACTAATGGAGAGCAAAGGCAATGAAGCTTCAGGGCAGATTAAGGGTTTGATGGATGAGATCAATGATCTGGGCCAGAAAGTGCTGTCACTTGAAAGCCAGAAAGTAGAGTTTGAGACTCAACTTGAGAGGAAGTCCGAGGAGATCTCTGAATATACGAGTCAGATCACAAATCTAAAAGAGGAGATCATAAACAAGGTTAAAGATCACGATAATGTTCTAGAAGAAAGAAATGGTTTATCTGAGAAGATCAAAGGTCTTGAAGTTGAGATAGAGACTCTACAGAAACAGAGAAGTGAGCTTGACGAGGAGCTACGAACTAAAACAGAGGAGATAGTACAAATGCGCGACAAGATTAACGAAGCATCGGCTGAAACAGTGGCTTTAACAGAACAGATCAACAATCTGCAGCATGAACTTGATTCGCTGCAGGTGAAGCAGAGTGAAACCGAAGCAGAGCTTGATAGAGAGAAGGAAGAGAAATCAGAATTGTCTAATCAGATCACTGATGTCAAAAGAGCATTGGTAGAGCAAGAAACTGCTTGCAATACGCTGGGAGAGGAACACAAACAGACCAACCAACTGTTAAAAGAACGTGAGGAAACACTTAATAAGCTGTCAGAGGATCACAAAGAAGCCCAAAGATTGTTGGAGGAGACAGGTCATGAAGTAAGATCCAGAGATTCAGCAATCGCAGTTCATGAAGAAACGGTGGAGAGTTTACGTAACGAGCTAGAAACGAAAGTAGACGAGATAGAAACTCTCATGGAGAAAATCAGTAACATCGAGGTTAAGCTACGTTTGTCGAACCAGAAACTGAGGGTAACCGAACAGGTGCTAACAGAGAAAGAGGAAGCTTTCAGGAGAGAAGAAGCTACGCACTTGGAGGAACAAGCATTGCTTGAGAAAAGCCTCACGGTGACTCATGAGACATATCGAGGTTTGATAAAAGAGATAGGTAAGAAAGTGAACACAACACTTGATGGGTTTCAATTAACGTCGGGAAAACTCACGGAGAAGCAAGGGAAGTACGAGAAAACGGTAATGGAGGCATCAAAATTACTATGGACTGCGACGAATTGGGTGATTGAGAGGAATCACGAGAAGGAGAAGATAAAGAAAGAGATGGAGAGGAAAGAAGAGGAAATAAAGAAGCTTGGAGAAAAAGTAAAAGAAGATGAAAAGGAGAAGGAGACTATGAAGGAGACTTTGGTGGGACTTGGGGAAGAAAAAAGAGAAGCTATAAGGCAATTGTGTGTGTGGATCGACCACCATAGAGGTCGCTGTGAATATCTTGAAGAAATTTTGTCTAAGACTGTTGTGGGTCGAGGACAAAGACAGACGCAGCGAGCCTAAGAGCTCGTGCCATCGTCGGAGACAGTACGGTACGTTGCATTTCTATCCCACCTCACATGTATATGTGGTTCTTAGCTTTTGGTCAATCATGAAGTTGAACTTGCGGAAAACTTCTGGTCGAGAGGATATTTTTTTGGTTTGGTACTTTTGGTGTAATCCTGTTGCATTATTCGTTTCCCCTGTGTTTTTGTGTTTGTTGATGTTGTTTTTGTAAGTCAATTTGGTTATTATATGGGCAAAGTTTGGTGGTGGGGTTTAATGGGAATAAAGGGAATCACAGAAATGAATTTGAAATTTTATTTTTGGATGGTGGGAATGTATAGAACAAATGATTAATAGTGTTTTTGTGTTTGTTGATGTTGTTGGTATAATAGTGTTTTTGCGTCTTTGCTATCTGTTTGATAACATTATAGATGACTGTTGTTTTTCTTAAAAATAAGAATATCATACATAACTGCTGAGCATTGGAACCCTCTTCCAATAATCAGACCACAGTCCGGAATCGGATTGCTGCTTGCAACTGGCCTCCCTGAAGCCATAATCTCCGGTCAGCCATACGGACGACTGTGATTCATTTTGAGCTTTATACAACTCAAATTTTTGGGTGACCGATATAGAAATACAACTGTGAGGGAAGGGTGAAGTTGTTTGAAATTATGAATGGAGGACATTCCTCCTAGACCTGGTGTCTATAGTAGTAAAAGAAACTTCAATAAAAACGTGTTCGTTGACGTCCAATATGCAAGAAGCCAAGAACCAATCAAGCCTTATAATCAGCTGCAACTTGCTAATCTATAATATTACGTTTTCAACTTTTCATACACAATTATGCATGTTGAGCCTTTTTTTTTCTGTGAGTGTTACTGGGTAGTTCACACAATAAAAATAAGATTTTTATTTTATAAGAAGTCGTTGTGATGACAC
Source organism: Diplotaxis tenuifolia (assembly GCA_014822095.1). Lineage (NCBI taxonomy): Eukaryota > Viridiplantae > Streptophyta > Magnoliopsida > Brassicales > Brassicaceae > Diplotaxis > Diplotaxis tenuifolia. Next base: position 9,486 of record JABAYD010053930.1, read on the forward strand.
TTCTGATGTTAATGTGAGATCATACTTTTGCCTTTTTTTTATTTTTCCATCGCAATCACTTCTTATTCTTTATTTGATTGCTTCAGCTACCAAAAGTAAACCGGTTTGGTAATATTACATTAATGTTCTAATTTTTTTTTTAGTAACTAAGTTTGGTGTTTACATGATTTGAATATTCTTTCAATATGTAATATTAGTGATATATATATATTTGGTGGAACCATATTATGTACTTGGTTGAACTATTCTTTCAAAATGATATGTAGGGTGGGGCATTTGGACTACCAATCGGATTTTGATTCGGATTCAATTGGATTTTGGTTCGGATTCAATTGGGTTTTTGATTTTGGGTTTGTGAATTTCAATTCTACTCAACTATTATAAAAATTCGGTTTGAATATTTTTTTCAGATTCAGGTTTAGTAACACAACTAAGAACCAGCCTTAATCATGGTTTTAGTTCTAAACCACTGATTTGTATTTGGCTAGATCCAAAAACAAAATATTTACAAAATGACACAAAAACTAAAATCAGACATAGTCAAACACACATGTATCTAGCTCGTATAACATCTTCCATAGGTCCCACATCTTTTACAAGTACAGTTCTCATAGAGTCTTTTTCAAACATCGTTGAAAGATTTATAACGAAACAACTCTCTATCTCTCTAACCTTTGAAGTATTATGTTCAGCTATCAAAACAAGAAAACTGATATTTACATTTGGTGGACACTTCGTTAGTCTCTAATACAAAATGAAAATTTTAAATGAGAAATGATAATCAAGCTTAGAACAAACCTTATGAATGAGCACATAATTTATTTATAAAAAAAACAAATAAAAAAGAACGTTACAGAACCTTCATTATTTGATCTTCAATACTATGAGATTAAAACTTTGACAAAAATAAAAACAAACACATCAAGTTTTTGAAACCAAGATTCTTAAGTCTTCGTTTATTGTTAAGAAGACCTATGAAAAAGAATTAACATGGTTTTGATACTTTCACATGATCGAAGGATAGCATGAATGATGTTGATACGGATATGGTTCGATGGACAAAACCAACCACTGGGTTCCTCAAATGTAATGTTGGATCCTTTTGGGTAAATTCAAATCATCTTGGTGTTTTTTGGATTTTACATGATGAAAATGGTTTTACAATCCTGCATAGCCGTCGAGCCTATTGTATGCACAAAAAAACAGAGGCATACTTGTGGCTTCTTTTTTAGGCGGTTGAATGTTTGCACAACCTACACTTCTCCAATATTATCTTTGAGACTTCGTCGGAGAGCCTACGTGACGTCCTCTTATAGCCTCGTGATCATCCTAGCCTGAGCCTTATTTACCACAATATCTTTTTTCTTCTAGAAAGGATAGAGTTATGGAGTTTGAACCACGCTCTTCCTGAACATAATGAAACTGCCGCGGCTATTGCTCTAAGTGTCACTCGTGATCTGCGCCATCAGTCATACATCTCCCGAAATGCTCAGGTGGTTACACTACTTACTCGCTTTGGAGCCTCAACAATAAGGGATTTTGGTGAAGTCCCTTCCACACTTGTTTGGTATCTAATGACATCCCATTTTAGCTCATCTGTTTACTCATTCTTTGTATCATTTTTGAATGTTTCACACTCAAAAGTGTTATAAGAAAAACACATCAAGTTAAACAATCACTAGACAAATTTGATGAAGATCATTTAAACTGAAGAAACACACACACGTTTCTCCGGTCTATCAAGCAATTCAACATTTGTGATGGGTTTCACTAAGCTTGATGTTGGCATGCATCTACTGATCACTGCACATGAGACACTCTATCATGCTGTGAGTTAAATAATTCCTATATGGTTCTAAGATCATGACACATTTTCTAAAATCACTTTTTTGGTGTTATTGATGAAACTTGCATAGCAAAGAAATTTCTAGTCATTTATACAAGATTGTGGCATTTCGTTTTGTACACCTTCCACCATGATAGAGTGTCGATCTCAATTCTCTTTAAGAGCTTTGGAATCTCAGTCGGTTCATAATTTAAGTAAACTTTAAATTCCTCCATTGTACTTCACATTTTTCAGCAATAAGTTCTTTGTATACACAATCCATCCTTTCATAACCAAATCTTCAACGACCAACTCAGTTATTTCACGGCTTGGACCAGAGACTCTTAACCATGCACAAATGATGCTTGAGTTGGCTGAGATGATTGTCCAGAAGACCCTCCCAAACACATGTTGTACCCTTTGAACATACATCTGAGATGATCATTTGTTAATTTAAACATTTCGTTAGCTTCAAAGCTATCCTTCTCGTACAGTTCTAAAAAAGACTTTTTTTTTATAATAATAATAGTAGCTGTGCTTTCTTATTATTATTTTTCCTAAAGTAAAGAAACAATATGTTCATTTTTAATTAATAGTTATTTATAGATTAACATATAAAATTACTCATTAAGGGTGGTAAATTTCATTTTTAATTTATGGCTAATTATATTTAACAAATCTAGCTATTCATTAAGTTTATAATTAATAAGATTTTATAATACAATATAAACTATTTTAGATAATAATAATCAGAAAATAGAAGAAATAAAGAATTATTTTTGATAATAATAATTTTTGAATTTGTGATTTTTTTTTTAAATAATGGTTAATTATATATTAACAAGTCAAATTATTCATTAAACATAGTAAAGACTTTAGCTGTTTTAACTTTTAACGTGAGAGCTCGAATGTGAAAAACCGGTTCGTAAATAATAGTATAGATAGATATTGATTTGGATAATTTAAATTATTTTGGGTAAAAAAATATTCAATTTTTTTGAGTAATTCAGTTTATAAATAGTATTTTTAGGATATCTGAGTATATAAAACTAAAACTAAATAATATGTTTAGGTATATATTTTGTATTTAAGATATTTGGATGGCTATTGGGTTCTTGGTTTGCTTTTGATTTAATTTTCGATGATCCGTCAAAATGCTTATGAAATTGGTTTTATTTTGGTTTCAGTTATTTCGGTACCGTTCAGTTATTTTGATATACGGTTCAGTAATTCAAGTAAATGTACCTGGACTGGACCTACCTAAATCTAATAATGAAAACAAGATAAGTATTTTTTTTTTGTCAATATGAAAACAAGATAAGTTAAAAAAAAAGAAGAAGATAATTGGACGGGAAATACTCATCCCGAATAAAGGGGGAAATGCATATTATGACTTCTTTTCCCACTACGACAGGTTGTTGGTTCTCCTAAAGAACCAACGAAGTATAAATATTAACATGTTAGCAACTAAGTATAAACTATCACCAGCTAGCATGCACCACCACCTCCACATTCATCATCCCCAACCATCACTTTCGTAATCTTCTTCTCTTCCACCTAGCAAGAATCCCATCATCAATGGCGGATCCTCCAAGACCCGACCTGTTTCCTTCTTCCCGACTCGATTCCGACGCCGGAGCTCTCTTTGTCCTCCAATCAAAAGGTAATTCACTAAACTACACATCCGATTTTTGGAAAAGAATATTGATTAATTTTCTTGCCGGAGAATTTCAGGCGAGTGGTGGCACGCCGGATTTCATCTGACGACGGCGATCGTGGGACCGACGATACTGACGTTACCGTACGCTTTCAGGGGGTTGGGATGGTGGTTAGGGTTTGTGTGCTTGACGACGATGGGACTCGTCACTTTCTACGCTTACTACCTCATGTCCATGGTTCTCGATCACTGTGAAAAATCCGGCCGCCGTCACATCCGATTCCGGGAACTCGCCGCCGACGTTCTCGGTATTAAACAAAATCATATTTTTCTTAGAATTAAATCTCTGCAAGATATTTTTCCTTTTTTTGTTATGTGCTATTTTTGGGTCAATCCGTATACGTTGGATCAAGTTTCAGTGCAGATACTTTGACCTTTCTTTGTCCGTTAGATTTCTTGATTGCACACGTGCTTAGCCTGGTTTGGTTGTATTGAAGGTGATGCTTCTAATAACCGGTTGCCGGTTTCGTTTAGAATTTAATTTCTTCAGCTTGTATAGATCGGTTAACTTCAGAAAGTTTGGTTTACCCAGTTCTTGGGGTCAGTAACGAACCGGAACCAAAAATTATTGGTCCGAGTCTCCGAGAAAAATCTAGCGGGGTTCGGTTTAATGGTCAACATAGGTGTTATTATTAGGTGAATAAATACATTAAAGTTGACCAGAATTTAAAATTTAAAATTTTCAAGATGGAGTTTTTCGGCATATTAGTAACTGATTGGTTCTGCTATACCGGTCAATTTTAATTTCTGGACCGGTTACTGTACTGGGATGCAGGATCAGGATGGATGTTTTATGTAGTGATATTCATTCAAACAGCCATCAACACTGGTATCGGTATTGGTGCCATTCTACTCGCAGGCCAATGTCTTGATGTAATAAACTTTAGTTTCTTGCTAAACAAGGCACTACGATATTTTTTTGGCACTACGATATGCATGGTCAGATGTTTAATTTCCTCTGTTTGTTTATTTTTGTTTAACATTACACAGATAATGTACTCGAGTCTTTTCCCAAAAGGAACCTTGAAGCTATACGAGTTCATTGCTATGGTGACAGCCGTGATGATTGTTCTGTCACAGCTCCCAAGTTTTCACTCCCTTAGACACATTAACTGTGCGTCTCTTCTTCTCAGCTTAGGCTACACTTTCCTCGTCGTTGGGGCTTGTATCAACCTAGGTACAGTGATTCTTATTACATTAATTAAAGGTAAAGTTCGAGACTAATAACTCTGTTCTCGTTCTCAAGGCTTGTCTAAACACGCTCCTAAACGTGAGTATTCACTAGAGCCTTCGGACTCAGGGAGAGTTTTTAGTGCCTTCACATCCATTTCAATCATTGCTGCTATTTTCGGAAATGGAATTCTACCAGAAATACAGGTGTAATATATCGTAAATCAATTACAATATCATATGTTATGAGCTTGAAATTTTGTGTGATACACTATATATAAATGCAGGCAACTCTTGCTCCACCAGCTACAGGGAAGATGCTGAAAGGATTAATTTTGTGTTATAGTGTGATCTTCTTCACGTTTTACTCGGCTTCAGTTTCTGGTTATTGGGTGTTTGGTAATCACTCGAGCTCTAATATTCTCAAGAACCTAATGCCTGACGAAGGACCGACTCTGGCCCCTATCGTGGTCATTGGCCTAGCGGTCATCTTTGTGCTTCTTCAGCTCTTCGCCATTGGCCTCGTAAGTTAAAAATAGTCAAGTGATCGTACTGAATATTACTTGGACAGCAAGATATCTCCAATAGATCAGCCATTTACTAGATTCTTATATCAGATTAGCAAATTGGCGCAGTGACTAACGTTTAGAGGGGTTTTTGGTAGGTGTATTCCCAAGTTGCGTATGAGATAATGGAGAAGAAATCAGCGGATACAACAAAAGGGATGTTCTCAAGACGCAACCTGGTGCCACGTTTAATACTAAGAACGCTATATATGGCGTTTTGTGGGTTCATGGCAGCGATGCTACCCTTCTTTGGCGATATAAACGCGGTGGTAGGTGCGTTTGGGTTTATCCCACTCGATTTCGTGCTGCCAATGCTTCTATACAACATGACATATAAGCCTACGAAACGGAGCTTCACGTATTGGATAAACATGACGATAATGGTTGTGTTCACTTGTGCGGGACTCATGGGAGCTTTCTCATCTGTTAGGAAACTTGTTCTTGATGCTAATAAGTTCAAGTTGTTTAGTAGTGAAGTTGTTGATTAGATCGATCGTTACCATATAGTATATGGACACTACATCGACACACTTTTGTGCACATGTTTTTTTGGATGGGGGTTTCTTATATAATGTCCCTTGAAGAAGGTTCTTATGCGGTGGATTTTAGTTAAAAAAAGAAAAAAAATTCTTTTATAACATCTATTCTTTTCAGATGATTCTAGCAAGAATACAAAATCTTACTATAAAACCTAACTAATTTTATTTTCACGTTTTGAAAACCCGGATTTTGAAAACGTGGATTGTTCAGCATTATAATTTTAATATAAAATAATTCATCTGTTACAAAATAATACATGTTTTTGTTGTAATAAGAGAGAAAGAGGAGAGACAAAACTCATATCTCATTCATTGATCTTACATACATATATATATATATGAGATTACATAGATGGATCTTGATCTTTGTGTAGTACAATTCAATAGGGGCTTTACTTATTGTCTCTATTTCGAATGTGAACATGCTTTGGAATGACTTCTTAATCTATTTCCATACTTTTGTGTTCCACTTACTAGGGAAATGGGATTCTCTAATTCTCCCCCTCGAGATAATGACATCCTAATTTCATATATCTCGAATGGAATCCCACTTTATAATTAACAACATACCAAACTTAGGTCATGTGTTATATTTTAGGTTTCTTTCAACCTTTGAGACTTGGGAAATATTACGCATAATTTCTCTATTGCGTTCCCATAGGCAAACATAAATCTGCTCTTCTAGAGCTTTCAATAAATATTGTACTTACACAAAATATGCAATTCTTATAAGCAAACAATTATTAAACCAAAACCGGTTTTCTAGTTTTAGGGTTTTGGAAATTTTCATTTTCTTAACTAAACACAATCCT
>JABAYD010053939.1:0-10976 GCA_014822095.1 Diplotaxis tenuifolia
TGATTCATAGTATCAAAGTAATAATAGAGATTCATGAAATTAGAAGTGAGAACTTGTGGTTCAAGAAAGGTTCTAAGGAACCCATAGTAATGACAAGAAAGGTTCTAAGGAACCCATAGTAATGTACTATCTATTAGCATGCATATTATTATGCATAGTTTAAAGTATAGCTGATGATAAGAAAGGTTCTAAGGAACCCATAGTAATGTACAGAGACATTGCATTATCGCAACACATCGACCATATTATTGCAGCAACATCGGGCTGCAATATATTAGCCATTCATTGGCAAGTTATAGATGTGTGTGGGCAAGGTCCATGAACTAATATATATACTCCAGCACGTGGTATAGTCCATGGCAAGAAGGTCATGAGATGCCATCAAAGAAAAGTGTGGACTGCGATGTTTTTTTTTGTATGGGACTGCAATGCAAGTATGTGCCATTATGTGTATATCAGTGGATAAAGAGGAACCATAATGGCCCAAGAGAGTGACCAGAAGTATGTCTGGTCGTGGCCTAAAGTGTATGGCATTGAAGAAGGAAAGAAAGATCGATAGCCATGCTTAAAGGTCCATGAATGTATTTGGTCGTAGAGCTATACTTCGATTGTGTAGTAATGATCATTGATCACGTCATGATATGAGACACTCATGAGAGGAGTTATTGACGTGTATAGATGAAGTCTATAACACAACATGGATCGATAAATGATAATAAAGAAAGATCGACTATAATGGATAAGACACATACGGTTTACATATATCCATAAAGGAAGAATGTACTAGATCATAAGGATTGTAACTTTGGATTACAAGTAGTACCATGATCAGACCATAGATTTCATGAATGTGTTTTGGTCGAGACTCATCCGACCAGAACCTAGTATGGTCGAAGACAAACATAGATAGGTCCATATGGAAAGCCAGAGTTCAGTCCGTATGTACATGAGTCGATAACTCAACACACTATGATATTGGCCACAAGTTAAAGGTCCAAGTGGAGTCAATATACATGTACTGGTCGAGGATTATTTATCCGACCAGAACATAGCATGGACGAAGGTAAAGATTCAGTATTGGCCATGTATTAACGAAGTTCCAGAAGACATAAGAAATCTGAAGCATTACGGGATTATTCAAGCAGAGCTATTTCAACAGCAACCTTCAGGGAAGTTCAAATCAGAGGGAGTATCATGTGTTGTACTCTTTTTTCTGTCTATGGTTTCCATTTTTCCCTATTGGATTTTTGGTTTTCCCGGAGAGGTTTTAATGAGGCAACATTAAGCATGGTACAAGCCCGGTATGGTTATTGCATCCAAGAGGAAGTGTTATAAACTCATTAGTGGATGTGTCATAACCATTGTAATTTGTAATATGGCCCATACACCTATGTATATGACGGCTTGGGTTTATGGAATCTTTCCATTTATCTATCTTATGTAATCCTTATATAAAGACATGTCATATCAATGAATAAGATAAAACTTTTGCCTCTTCTTTCTCTCTAATTACAACAATTTACACATATATGGACCATATTCACATGTTATTGTTTATGTACACATCATAAAAAATTGTTTTTTTCTCATACTTCAAAATGCTTATGCTAAACGTCCAAGTTATATCAAAATGTGTACGGAGTATTAGAAAAAGATATCTCATTAATTTGAGTTCCTCTGCATCATATTAAACAAACAAAAAAACATAGGGACCTTTTTGTTAATGATGGAATCATGGAACTAGTTATAAATATTTGAATCAAGGGCCAAGGCAAAATAACAATCAGTGCACTGTCTTTTACTGGACTTTATCAAAAGCTAGAGAGTATTATTTATTGTCAAGTCGTCATTTCTGTCATTTTCATGCTTTTTTTACCCATCTTGGTTTGTCGGGCATCAAAACACGTTGCTAGAAATGGCAATAGTTGGTGAAAGCACGGGTTAGTGGTCAAGGTTTAAAGGCTTTATATCCAGGATTGGGGTTCGAATCTCATGTAAAGCAACTTCTAAATTTCAATTTCTGGTTAAATCGAATTATGCAGTAAATTGGAGGAATGACTTACTAGGGATCTTCAGTATAGCGCAAAGAGTACCGTCAATAATGGATCGCATAAGGCAAGCTTAGGGTGATGCAGTCAGACGTGAATTCTCATAACGCAGGTAGAATTGTCGGTTGTGATATCGTCTATATAATATTTTCATAATTTGTAATAGTACGATATACCGGACAAAAAAAAGAGATGGGAATGGTCGAAACTCGTGCTGGTTTATTTGAATTAAACCAGGTTAAACCATAATAAACCGGTCAACATTGTGAAGGCTTGTACAACGGCTTCATGTAACAGCTACCATATGCCGCTAGTGTATTTCGTCTCAGTGAGGGCTCATAGCCAGCAGCATCTCGACGAGGTCATTAGGGCGATGTGATGTCTCCAGGCCGCTGGTGTACTTCTTCATATAAACCCACTCTCGAAAATCAATCACTCTTGCATCTAAACCACTTCCAAAGGTTCCGAAGACCATTTTACATCTTCAAAACCTGCTACGGACATATGTAATGCAGCCTAAACAGATCTAAATGAATTCCTAAATGATCAAAATATACAAGATCAGATGATTAAAACTATGCAAATATATTATATATCAGTTACGTCAGAAAAAAAAATACAAAAAAAAAATAATTCAATTTCATTAATGACTGCTAAATAATTTCAACAAATTAGTTACATAGAAATAATAGTCAATGTTATCATAATTATTTCACTATAGTCAACCATAATTTTACGAAAAAAATTGTTAGTAAGAGATTTACATTTTTAAAATAAAATTTATTTGACAAAACACTTATCTATTTATATAAAAGAGTGTTTCTCTTTTTTTTTTAGGCCATCTACGTCGCCACATCATAAAGTCGAGCAAGAAGATGATGCAATGTCCAAGTAACTTAAATAATCAACCGGGCCTCGTGGTCTGGTGGTAAAGGAACCTCCACAGCGGATTTAACATGGTTTCCGTTTGGCCTTCAGGACCCCTTCGGGGATAGTCGGGTCTCTAAATAAGCCCCGGACACTTGAGTTATCAAAAAAAAAAAAGTAACTTAAATAATTGAAAGTCAAGAATAAAAAATAGAATATTAATTAAAGTTTAATCAGTTTTTAATTTAACAATTATTTTCATCAAAATTAATCAAGTATGATAAATATGATTAGATAATAACTATTTCATATTTCAGATAAAAGCATACTTTGAAAAAAAAAACTGTTAAATAGGAAAAGACTACTATATTTACCTAAATATATTTAATTTGTCAAAAAAGAAAAATATATTAATTTATTTTATAAAGAGAAACAAGGAACCATAAGTTGCAGTTGAACACACTTAGTATATATTTACGTATCTTTGAATCAAAGTTTTATTTTCTAAAATGCTAAGTTAAAAAATCTTTAAATTCTATAATTTTATTAAAATATAAAATATATTTAGATAGTCACATTTAAAAAAAATCGTTATTAAAATCACTAAAAATAAATAATATTAGAAACTTTAAAGTTGTGTCAACAGATTTAACTAACTATAATGATTAAGAATAAAAAATTTCCCGTGGACAGTTTTTTATTTACTTTCAGAAAAACAGCTTTCAAAGATGAAAATGATCAAAATACGTTTTTTATTAAAAGGTAAATATGCATTTATACTATTGAGTTAACTAATCTAAACTTATAGTTTAGAGTTAATGGGTGGGATTTTGGTTTTGGGTTTCAAATATTTTAAAAAAAAATATTACAAATTTGACAATAAAAATGGCTATTTTGATCATTTTATTTTTAGGGCTAATTTTGTGAAAAATTAAAAAACTATTGGAGAGAATTTCCCTTAAGAATATCATTTCTCAACAAATTAAACTAACTGGTCTGATTCAAACACACAAAAACAATCTTTACAAGAAAAAGTGACCAATGTACTTTTGATGAAACCCAAAAACTACAATCCAATGAGATAAAAAGGGATATTAAGAATATAAGAACTTTTTTATGGAATTTTAATTTTAAAACTACACCATAATTTATATTTTTCGAAAACTACACTTTTGTATATGTGAATTGACTAAATTATCTATTTCCGGGATATTAAAAACATAACTATCATAATTTTCTATTACAATTGATTTAATATTAAACTTACTAATATTACAACAAAATATTTTCTTTTTCAAAACAAAATCTTAATAATATCTACACAATAACTCTGTTAAAATATATCTGAAAGTTTTATTAAAAAAGAAAAGAAAATAATAAGTTTCTCATGAGTCTTAGTATCTTCTTTTTACAAAGAATTTTATCCTTCTTATTTCATAGTTTCTTTTTACTTCATTCACAAGTTTGTTATTCTTCATTCATATTTTTAAGTGTAACTCAATTTCTTAAATTCTCATCTTCTGTCTTGCCCACATCATATCTTTTCCTTTAGAACTTAGAGAATAAAGGTTTTCAAAAGAGCAGAGAAACAACATTTACGAAAGATAACAAGAATTTCTCATCACATATTTGGATTCAAAGATTACTTGATAGAAAATGATATATAGAAGAATGTATATGTTCTTTTGCCAAAAACAAGAAGAAGACGAATGTATATGTATGTAAGCATTGACGTGATTACTTTTGTATGGGGATATTAGTTGTGCAACTTTGTTTATATAAGGTTAAAAAGATAAACGTTTATAAAGATAAAGTTTTTAATAAAGGTGTAAACAAACAATTTTTTTCTTTCATAATATCACTTTTATTATTTAAACCAATCATAAAACTAAAAATCATTGTTATTTTAAATTTTTAAATAGTAAAAGAATACATTCATCTCAAACTTATAGATTTATATTAAATATATATAATTATATTATTATCATTATACTTATTATTTTCGAATTTAGTTTTACTTATTAAAATATTTAAGTGGATAAAACAGTCTTTTCACATCTAATAAAATGCAGCTTTCAAAAAATAAAATAAAAAGTATAAAGTTCAAATTTTAAACTGCAAGTAGAGTATTTGTCAAATTATCTCTATCTTTAATCCATAGGGATTCTTTGAGATTTTTATTTTCAGAACTTATATAATTATCTAGCAGTAATGACAATAAGTAACAGTAATGTAATGTTTTTCCAAAATAATATAATTAAGCAATGTTTTTTCCATGATATATAATTATCTTATAGTTAATTGTATATCATGGAATACAAACAAATGTCGATCCATGTACAAGCATTTTCAAATAAATTTAACATCAAAATTATTTTAAATATTAAGTAGATAGTAAAATAAAATAGTGTAGTATTTTGTATTTTAAATAAATATTTAGATGATTTTTTTTTATTTGAACAAAATATATGATTCATTTTGTTTGACAAATATTCTTTTGAACTGATCTATAGCTAGAGAACAAATGATACATGTTTTATAACAAACAGAAAATAAATCATCTATCACACAATTTACTTAGCTGTAACGATTTTGAGATTCAATTTACTGAAATTCTATATAAAGCGATTTCACATAAATAATACATTACAAAATATATAATTGCATTTTGAAACTGAAAAGAAAAATCATGTCGAATACTTAACGAATACACTCGCCATATGAACCGCGGCCTGACCCTTATTCAATATATTTATTAGTAAAACCTTTACGAATAAAGATAAAATTCATACAAATATAACTATTATTAAAATGATTATATAGTGTATTTACATATAAATACTACAAAAAATACATGACAGAATAAAATAAAAATATGTCATATAAAATTGGATGTCTTAAGCAATTGTTTGGGTGACTTGCCCTTTGAACCGGCTCTGGTGCTTACTTGACATAAGATGACTAAACCAAGAAAATGTAAAAGGAGGTAGATAAACTTTCTTATTTAAGCTTTTAGTATTGTTCTAAAAGAAAAAAGAAATTTGGATCAGCCAGCTTTAAAACAGCCACAATAAAACTATTGATTAGCTTGTATTTTATATATTTTCAATTTCGATCTTTAAAAGTGTGTTTTAAGAAATAAAAATAGATAATTTATTAAAAGTTTTATTTTCCAGTTTATCACATATGTGAATGTTTAATTTTTCTTTCTTATATTTGTGAATAGAAGTTAAACTTTCCGTTTATATATTTGTGAATAGAAGTTCAAAATTTGGAATGTTAAATATGTTTATCATTTGGATATGTGAATATTTATTTCCAATATGTTCAAAATATGTGTGTAGGTATGTTATAGTTGCTAGTAACAAACACATGTTATAACATGGGATCATAATCTAAAAACATTATTTGTTTTTAATAAAATAGGCATTATAAATATAGAACGTATACCGTTGTTTTATAATTTTATTTTGTTTCAACATAATATATGTTCATATTTATGTTTTAATATTCTGTTATTAAATTAAAAAAATTATTATATACAAATCAAGATAAAATAATAAATTTTCTTGATATGTCTTGATTTCAATTTATAATAATTTAAAATCCAAATGAGACACTCCTTTTTTATATCATACGTCAAAACATTCATGCACCATATCAAGCAAAGCCAACTCCTCTTTCTTATACACACAATACATTCACATGAAACAGAAACAGGTTTTATTCATCCCATATATAACGTACATGTAGGATCAAAGTAACGTAATGAGCAAACATATGCTTTAAACAAGCAAACATAGATCAGTCATTTCTCTCCGAACAAGAACTAGCTCATCTACCATTTTCAAGCAAACCAGTAGCCTTGAACTTCTCTTCCATTATTCCGTCCATACGAGCTGCCATCTCTGGAGTCAGATAATTTTCCCAATCTCCGGTCTTTCCTTTCCTGAAAAACGCGCTATTTGTAAAAGGAGAAAGATGATCTTCTCTCTCTTTATCTCCTTTGTTAGCTTCAAGATTCTTCAACGTCTCGAAGCTGCACAGGTTCACAACTTTCTCAACAGCCCCATTCTTCTCTTCCTCATTTCTGAATCCATAACCCATGAACTCAGCTAATCTCTTCACATGAGGCAAAGGATCAGCACTCAAAGTCTCGTACCTAAGGAACAAAATCTTATCTGGATTCTCTTGGTGAGCTTTCCAATAACCTAAGACATGATCAAGATAAGGACCTTCCCCAGAAATACCTTGGCAGAACATTTCAAAACACTCCTCAAGACTATTGAGGGGGCCACGGGTCGACTTTTGCTTTTGGAGGAAACTCCAAAGGGAGATGAAAGTGTCCTTTGGGTCTCTCCAAATGTAAACCATCTTGCACCCTGATTTCACAACTGATTCCGGTAAACAATCGTGTGGCATATGAGTTGAAAAAAGAGTGTTTTCTTTGTCTTGGAGAACATCAATGTGAGGGAACAAAGGGAACTCGACCTCAATGAAAGGAATAAGCTCGTGAGGGTTTCGTTTTAGGAGAGGGTTCGTGGAATCGTCGAAGCGAGATCGGTTGGCTATTGCGAATGCTAGTGATTTGAGCCAAGTAGAACCTGTCTTTGGGTAGCTACAGATGAGGAAGTCATTTGGTCGCGCTTGGAAGAACTCTTGCGCGTAAAGAGAACTTTCAAGGAAAGGCTGTATCCACCAATGACCACCGTACCCAATCAGAGGAGCTCTCGGCCTCCAGCCTTTTACGTGAGGCAACGTGGAGATCAGGTCTTGGTACCGTTTCTTATTCTTCTCGAACTCTGTTGACTCGGTCTCGGTCTGGTCATGGTTTGGCACGGTCTCTGTTGCCATTGGAGATAGAGGAAGAAGATTCGATGAGAGATGGTCGATGTTCGGACAAGATCGGATCAGAGCGGGCTTTTTATATTAGAAACATTAACGTTTGTTTTTAAATTGTTCCTTTTGTCGTTATATCCTAATTACTATATATTTCATTTTATACATCTGCTGCTTTCAGTACAAAATAGTATTAAAAGAGACTGGCCACTAACCACATGGTTCATGTGTTTGTAACTTTGTACGAGGACCGGATCTAGATCTGATTACGTTTAATAATGAAGCTCATTTTGCTTAGCCATGTGAAACATTTATGAATATGTCGATTCTTTACTAGAGGTTGTTTCTTGGTCATTTCTGATTAGATTGAAAACACATTGTATAGTCTGGGGTTTTAGGTTGTTCTGATCAGGCCACTATATACGATGGTTCCATGGGTGACGGGTCCATGATGGCAGATAATTATCATACATGTTGCAGATTCTTTAGGTGCTTACTTGACAGAAGACGATTTTTTTTTATCAAGACGTAGGACGAGATTGACAAGCCTTTTGTTTACGATAGAATTGTTTTAAAACAAAAAATTAGGATCAGCCAGTTTTGAAAATTGACTCGAATTATTGATTAACTTATATATAATACATTTTCAAAAAAAAATGATTTGCACTTCTAAAATTTGGTTTTCAATGATAACAAAGGTAAAACAGAGATTTATTGAAATCTAAAATAGCTCATAAGGGTTTATTTAGGTGCATAAAATAGAAAAGAAGAAGCTTGAGAGTTGTCTTCAAGAACTACAATATAGCGATTGATATCATAAAATGGTTTAAAAGGAGGCTCTTTAACAACGGCCAAGGTTACATTAGCATTTTCTATATATAAAATAGAAGCATTACAACCTTTCAAACTATAACACGTATCATCACTAAAATGACTTTCAAAGTTCTTAAAAAGAAATGTTGGTTCATGTACATATATAATATACTTTTTATTAAATTAACCATAAAACTATTATTAATGCTTTTCATTCTTTCCTTAAATAAAAGATACAAAATTACTTAATATGGTTAAAATATAAAGATATAAATAAGAAAATTTTTATAAAACTTTGTGTAGGCAATTCTTTTTATTAAGTTTATATTGTGAAAATAAATTAAAAAGTACATTAATTGTATATAAGAAAATTTAGATTTTCTCACCTATATTATATTTATTTTTTTTAAAACGACTATAAATTAATAAAACCTTTAAAAATCTACATAGAATATTTTTTATTAATATTTTAATTTTTTTGTTATGACAACATACAAACTATTATAAAATCAATGAGTAAAAAGTATTATTTAATAAATATTCAGATTAAATATATATATATAGTGACGTTTAAACTAAACGATATACCATATAAAATAAATAAATTTTTAATAATTAAAATTTGCACTAAGCAAGTATTTAGAACTTCATACTTTAATTTTAACTTTGAATTAAATTTTTAAAAATAATTATCATGAATTACTATAAAATTTAAACCTCTCACATTGAAACTTTAGTTATCAATGGTTTAAAAGATTTGTTGTAAAAATATACAAATGATCATAAACCATATAATATGAAGCTTCATTTAATAGATAAATAAGTTAAAATATATTATATTATTTAGATTTACTTATATAAAGTGATTGCAAATACAAGTGTCATTTTCTTAATTATGTTCTCACAATTATTTATTTATATATGATATTTACTAATTTCTTAATTATTTAATAATATATTATTATTTTATAATATATAAAAATAAAAATAAATAAAAATACTTAAAATAATTTGTATATAAAATCTTCATTATGCGCAATGCGCGGTTCATAATCTAGTAATGATAGTATATTTATACCAAATCTAACTTGCTAAAAACCCTAAATACCTAACATGCTTAGAGCAACTTTAAGTCTTTAACGCATGTGTTTTATGCAAGTGCTTAGTGTAGGCCCCACAAAAAAATCAAAATAACTGTCGCTTAAAGCGCCCAAATAAGCATCGATTTAAGTGGGTTGTTTCCACTGTTTGCGGACCCCCACTGATACGTGGCAGTCCGTGATTGGTTCGTTTTTTAATTTTTTTTAATCAGACAAAAAAAAGTTAGCACCCCAAATGGGTTTCATGAGATAAAAATGCTCTTAGTTATACTTCTTGGGCTTGGGATTTTATATTCAATACGTTCAAAATTTCTATTATTAAAATTGAAATATTTTTTGGTATTGTTTGAAAACATTGACAACAATATAAATTAGAATTGTTTGGAAACATAATATCGATTTTTATTATTTCTTTTTATTTACACATTTAACCATTGTATTTATAACAAATTAAAAATTTCGTTTTTTTATTTATTTTATTTACAAATTCTAACACTGTATTTAAAATTACTTTCAATTAATTAATTAAAATTTTAAATCTTATCTAACCAAAGCCATATTCATATCTTAGACCATTATTAATAATGTATGAGTATTAACTAAATCTCATGTATTAAAGAAAGATAACCTTTTTAGTTTGGTCAATTTAAGTAATATTCGTACAATATTAATAATGGTTAATGCAGAAAAATTAAATTTTTAGTATGTTATTTCATTTGAAAATAAATTAACAAAGAAAAACAGATTAATGTATGAATATATAGAATTACACCAAATTACACCAAGTTATAAATTTTTAATATAATATTATGTACAGATAAAAAATTATTATCAAACATTTATATTGTAAAATAACATATTCTATTCTATATGTAAATTACAAAATATAAAATATATATATGAAATTTTATTATAAAACCAGCGTTTTGTGAATTTACGTTGAATGTAAATTAAATCAAATATCCGCGCGGGGCGCAGATCAAGTTGTAGTAATTAAATTATTAAAAGTGATACTTTTAGTTTTCTGCAAATAAACCCTTGATGTGTTTTTTTTTCCAATTTTAACCGCTATCTCTAAAACCCATAGGTTAATCCATCACGTGCTAGTCAACTCACAATATAAAAACCTCTGTCGTATATATTGTGGGGCAATTCTCAATAATAGACTCCTTTTAAGTTTTTGTGACAAAACTAGCACAAGAAGGGAAAAGTCACATAAATGACATTCATTAATGGGTAAAATGTCTCTGATACCCTTGCTTTGTAATAAAAAAAAAGTTAAGCTTCCTTCTTCTCCAGCGACGACGTA
>JABAYD010053950.1:0-20456 GCA_014822095.1 Diplotaxis tenuifolia
GTGAATCCATCGCTGGATCTGTTCTTGTACCTGATCGACTCAATCCGAGTCAGTCTTTTCTATTTTATGCATATAGCTGATCATCCTGGTTTGCTCATTGTCTCTCTTTGTTTATATGTCACTAGCTATGATGATTGGAAAGCTGTGATGAGTATTGGTTTGGATGAAATATGATAGGTTTCGTTGATGGTTCATTAATTCTTCATGATGTTTCGCAATCTACATTTCATCTTTGGTCCAAAGAAAAATAGTATGGTTAAATCTTGGATCTTAAACTCAGTTTCTCCTAAAATTTATCGTAGCATTCTTCGTCTGGAAGATGCTGCAAATATCTGGTGTGATCTCCATGGTCTTTTTCATATGATGAACTTGCCACGCACCTTCAACTTGACTCAAGAGATTGAGGATCTACGTCGGGGTTCGATGTCTCTCTCTAATTATTATACAACTTTGAAAACGTTATGAGGTAACCATGGGAGTACTGATGAACTAGAGAAACCATGTGTTTGTGGAAATGCGGCTAGCCTAAAGTTGAAAGCTGAGTGCACAAAGATTGTTAAGTTCATGGCAAGTCTTAGTGATTTGTATGCCATAATCAGACGTCAGATCATTATGCAGAAAGCACTACCATCCTTGGTTGAAGTATATAACATTCTTGATCAAGATGATAGCCAACGGTAGGCCTGGGCAATATATCCAACAACCGATCAACCGAACCGAACCCGGTCTGATAAAGTCGGTTAGGGTCGGTTTCAGATTTTGATATTAAACCAAATGGTTGCTGTTTTGTGGTGTATGGACTTTGGGTCGGATCGGTTTAATATCCGGAAACCAAACCACTACATCCGACACTTGAAGCAGAAAACATCACATTCCGAAACCCTAGCCCCCTTTCGATTTCTCTCTTGATACACCGAGATTCTCTGAATAATCTCAACCGAACCTTTCCAAAATCTCAATTCAACCTTTCCAAAATCCCAACTTCCGAATATCCTTTGCAAAATCCTTTCCAACACCCGAAAATCCATAATCTTCGAAAATCCAAAATCTTCGATGAAACCATTTAACCATCTCGTATATATATTGTCTCTGCGTAAGCTTACAATTCACAAGCCAATCCACCTCTTTAGTGAGAAAGTAATCAAAAGGAGGTCATTAGTTTTCTTCTAGTTCTTGTTTATGTTTCTTATTGTTTTGATTTCGGGTTTAACAAGTAACAACTTAATATTCTTACTAAGAAGTGTTCGTTGGACTGGTTTTCTTCATGTTCTTGTTCTTGTTTATGTTTCTTATTGTTTTGATTTCGGGTTTAACAAGTAACAACTTATTATTCTTACTAAGAAGTGTTCGTTGGACTTGGTTTTCTTCTTGTTCATGTTTCTCAGTGTGCTGATTTTGGGTTTAACAACTAATTCTTATTACTAATAAGTGTTCATATGACTTGAATACTAATGAACATCTTATTATATATAGTCTTCATCTTTAGTATGTATGGTATCTTCATCTTTCTAAAGCTCCAAGTGGTTTTCTCTTGCAGATGGCATCTTCAAATTTCGAAAACCAACAAAGTGATGTTGAAATGCAACATAAAGATCAAGAGAACACAGAGACTGGTGGTGATGCAAATGCAACTACTAGAGCATCATCTCAGGCAAACAAGGTGAAGAAGATGGTTGTGCCAAGGTCCCGTGTCTGGGAGCATTTCACCAGAACCAAAAAGACTCGAAACAAGTGTGTTTGTCACCATTGCCACAAGATGTTCTCATGTGCATCCAAGTCAGGAACTTCTAACCTGAATCAGCATCTCCAAATTTACAAAGAGAACAAAGAATGGTTATCTAGTCAGAAGCCGGACCAACAAAAGATTGGTAATGGAGGACACTTGAAAGGATCGAAAGTGACTAAAGCAGTTTTCAAAGAAGCTTGTAACGAGCTTGTTGTTTTAGCAGAGCTACCACCTTCATTCACTAAAAGTATTGCTTTTAAACACTTCTGCGACAAGGTACTTTGCATAAGGTTGCTTAATTGTAATTTTTTTTAACTCATCAAACTTACATAATATTTTCATGTCTTAATTTGCAAGGTTAACTTGTTCAAGCCGCAATCAAGAAGGACTTTGAAAAGGAACATCGTGAAGATGTTTGTGACCAAGAAAGTAGCACTGATGAACTTGCTCATCACGAGTAAGCAAAGAACTTCACTTACCACTGACATTTGGGTATCTCAAGTGACAGGTACACTGTTTTTTTTTTCTATAAGTTATCAGTGTGTAGATCAATAGTTAATGCTATCAGTGTGTGTAACTCGAGTATATTGGTGATGAGTCAAATGATATCAGTGATTGGTTATTATTTGTGTTTGTTAGTTGATGACTTAAACTTACATCTTAATATGTTATCAGTGTTATCAACGCTTATAAATTTTGTTTTCGTGTCTTTTAGGTGCAAGTTACATGGCCATCACTGCACATTTCATTGACGATCAGTGGCAGCTGAAGAAGTTAATCATCAGCTTCAAGAACATCATGGATCACAAAGGGCAAACAATTTATAATGTCCTTTTAGAGTGTTTAGCTGACTCGGGACTTGAGAGGCTGTTTTGCATCACAGTGGATATTGCAACTGCCAAACACTTCTGCTCTTAAGAGGTTCCATTCGATCTTTAGCTCCATTTCTCATGATGCTTTAGTCTTAGATGTGAACTTTTTACATATGAGGTGTGTGGCTCATATTATAACTTGATAGCTAAGGAGGCTTTAGCTGATTTAAATGAGAATGTGTTAGCTATCAAGAATGTTGTTCAGTATGTTAGGTCCTCAACTAATAGGTTAAATGCCTTTGATCAAAGAGTCACAACTGGTAAGATGACTCGTGGTAGCTTGCCCCTAGATGTTAAGACTAGGTAGAATTCAACGTTTATTATGTTATCTACAGCCTTACAGTTTAAGATAACATTTGATAGAATGGAAGCAGAAGATAGGTTGTACAATGACTACTTTCTTGAGGTAGAAAATGGGGTCAAGCGGTGTGGACCACCTGCTTCTAGAGATTGGAATGCAGTTGAAAAGCTAATTAAGTTGTTGTTCATATTTTACTATAGCACCTTACTTGTCTCTACCTCATCTAAGGTCAATGCATTCAGATGCTATGGTGAGATAGTGACAATTGAGAGAAACCTCACTGGTTTAGCTAGTAGTTTAGACACTGTGTTGAAATTAAAGGAATCAGAAATGTCGCAGAAAATTTTAAAGTATTAGGATGGTATTAAGGGTGTCAACAAGATGTTGATATTAGCGACCATCTTTGACCCTACTAAGAAGATGCACTTCGCCAAGCTCTGTTTTGAGAAGCTATATGGGAAATATAGTTTGGAGGGTAAGGCAATGGGAAAATCTGTGACTGATTTTCTCAGAACCATGTTTGAGGAGTACAACACTCGTTTCAAAGGCTCCTCTGGACAAGCATCACAACAAAATCAAGCCTCTCGGGTCCCTGGTACACAGTCTCAGGAAAAACTAGTGGAAAGCATGGAATTGGTGGTTGAGGATTTTGGTTATGAACGGATGGATGATGTGTATAAAGATCTTGTTGCTGAAAAATGTGAAGATACTAGGGATGAGCTTGAAGTTTACTTGAAGGAATCTATTGAGAATCTAAAACTCGTACTAGAAATCGAGTTTGACATTTTGTCGTGGTGGAAGGTGCAGAAACTGAAGTATCCAGTGCTTGCAGAGATGGCGAGAGATCTATTGGCTATGCAAGTTTCATCAGTGGCATCAGAAAGTGATTTTAGCACAAGTGGGAGGATATTAGAACCTTACAGAAGCTGCTTAACTCACTATATGATAGATGCTCTTATGTGTACTGAGCAATGGCTCCATGCTGACATCAAACTCAAGGACACCATCATCACAAATGAGCAAATCTTAGCTCATATTGAAGAACTTGATAAGCTTGACAAATGTATGACTTATTTTGCCATTGTTATCTATTCGTTTGCTTTAAGCTGCTGTTAATTAATAACTGAATTTTTGTTTGTCTTTGTTGTGTATTTGTTTGCCTTTTGATCAGAGTTTGAAGTTCACAATATTGCTCGTTGAAGTCTCGAGATTGAAGTTTGAAGGCTGGAGACTGAAGTTTGAATGAGTTTATTAAATTGCTTTCATCTTTTTGTCACATATGTTTTATGAATTCAAATTGAATGTTTTTTTTGTCACATGTTTTAGCAGTTTACTTATACATGTTTCAGGCTCTTTGTATAGACCAAAGTGAAGCAGAACAGGTTGTTATGTTTCTCAAGATCACTATCACTTTCAAAGTTATTTATGTCAAGTTTTTTTTTTCAAATCAAACAGGTTAGTATTCAACCACTTAGAACCGAATAACCGATTTACAACCGAACCCCAAATTGAATTTCAGGTGATACATGTTTACAAAAAGTTATAACATCCGAACCGAAACCGGCAAAACCCAAACCAAAATCGAACCGAATTTTAATATTATCCGAATGGGGTTATTTTTCTTACACCCGAATGGATCTAAACCGACACCCGATTGGACCACCGAATTCCCACGCCTAGTCAACGGGAATTCTCTACCATTCCTGCAACTCCAACTGCATTTCAAGTCCCAGAATCCTCCTCTCCAATGACTGATCCATCTATTTGCTTTGTTCAGAATGGTCCCAACAAAGGTCATCCGATTTGTTCATTCTGCTAGCGTGTTCGTCACGTTGCTGAAAGATGCTATAAGAAACATGGATTTCCACCGGATTTCGTTTCCAATTTCAAACCTCAAGAGAAGAATATCACATCAAACAAGTTCCGATTTCGAACTCACCTCATGTTGTTGTTAAACCTCCAACAATGGAGAATCTTATGGGAAACCTCAGTAAAGATCATATACAACAATTCATTGCTCTGTTTAGCTCACATTACAAACAACACGAAGTTCTAGCCACACTTAAGCTATTGCATTTACCTCTGGTATCTTCTTCTCTCATGTGACATATAACATTGTTGGTATCTCAACATTGTTTATAAGTCAAACATAGATTATTGATTCTAGATCTACTCATCATGTGGCTTATGATAAGAATCTCTTTCAATCTATGGATTCATCTATTACCAGTTATGCCAATCTCCCTACATGATCCACTATTAAAGTTAATGGAGTTGGGATAATCCGTTTGAATGATCACATTCTTCTTTATAATGTGCTCTTCATTTTGGAATTCAGATTGAATCTCCTCAGTATAAGTTCTTAGACTGTTGATGATGGATCTATTGTGTTATTTGATCCTTCTTTTTGTAAAATTGAGGATCCTAGTGAGAAGTTGATGATTGGTCAGGGTAGAAGAATGGGAAACCTCTATGTCATGGATACTCAAGCTCAGTCCGTTTCAACGAATGCATTGGTAGATATTGGTACATGGCATCAGAGGCTTGGTCACTCATCTTATACTACGCTTGATACTATCTCTGAAGCTCTTGGCACTACAAAAATAAAAAATAAAGGAAACACTTTTTGCCATACTTGTCATCTTGCAAAACGGAAGAAATTGTCTTACAATTCACATAACAACATTTGTAATGATAATTTTAAGCTCTTACACATTGACATTTGGGGTCCATTTTCTGTTGAAACTATTGATGGATTTCGGTATTTTCTCACCCTTGTTGATGATCACTCAAGAGCTACTTGGATATATCTACTTTGAACTAAAGATGAAGACTCACTATATTTCCAGCATTCATTAATCCAGTTGAGAACCTTTACAATACAAAAGTGAAGTCAGTCAGGTCAGATAATGCTAATGAATTGTAGTTTTCTAAGTTCTATCAAGAGAATGGTATTATGGCTTATCACTCATGTCCAGAGACACCAGAACATAATTATGTCCTTGAAAGCAAGCATCAATATATACTACATGTCTCTCATGCTCTCATGTTCCAGTCACATATTCCTCCTATGAATTGGGGATATTGTGTTCTCACTGCAGTCTTCTTGATCAATCGCACACGATTTAAACTCCTCTTGAACAAGACTCCTTATGAGATTCTCTCAGGTCCATCACATGTCTACTCTTGATTGAAAACTTTTGGATGTCTCTGATATGGTTCAACTTCTCCTAAGCAACGTCATAAGTTTCTTACTCATTCCAAAACTTGTATTCTTGGGTTATAGTCTATAAGGGCGATAAAATCCTAGATTTGGAGGGTGATAAGATCTTCATTACTCGAAATGTTATATTTCATGAATACTTATTTCCTTTGAAGAACAACTATGTTCCAGATATTAAATAATGGCTCACACCAAAGGTTTCTGAGCTTCTTTCAGCACCAAACCCAAACTCATCTTCTAATTTCATTTCTAAATCTCCATCATACATTTTCCATTCTCAGGTAAAGAAAGTCCTTATTCATCTTCAAGACCATCATTGTTATTCCCTTGAAAATGATACCGTTTATCCCATTTCTAACTACCTCACATATACCAAACTTTCACCCTCTCATTCATCTTGTATCAAATCCATCACTCAAATACTTATTCCTAAATCGTTTTCTGAGGCTTAGAACAACAAAGAATGGTAAGAGGCTTATGGTGCAGAGATTGGTGATATTGAGGCGAATCATATGTGGGATGTTACTGGTTTACCTAAAGGGAAGAAGACTGTTAGTTGTAGATTGTTGTATACATTCAAGTTTAATGCGGATGGTACTCTAGAGGGAAGATATGTATTGTTGCAAAAGGATATACACATAAGGAAGGTTTGGATTAAATTGAGACATTCTCACCCGTTGTGAAAATGGCCATTGTTAAGGTGTTGTTGAAAGTCTCTTCTTCTAAACGATGGACTTTGATACAACTTGATATCTCTTCTCTAATGCATTTTTGAACGGGGAGTTGGATGAAGAAACAAATATATGAAAATCCTAGAGGGTTATGCGGATAAACTAGCTAAACAAGGCATTTCGCTTCCTCAAAATGCAGTTTTAAAGCCAAACAAGTCTATCGATGGTTTAAAGCAAGCAGCACGACAATGGTTCCGAAAAAAATTCAGAGTCTTTGCTTATGATGGGATTTCAGAAGAGTCATGGAGATCATACTCTTTTTGTACAAAGAGGAGATGATGAGTTTGTGGTTGTATTGGTGTATGTTAATGATATAATCATTGGTAGTACAAGGGATGATCAAGAACCTCAAGTTACAAATGCTCTACAGAAATGTTTCAAACTAAGAAATCTTGGTGACTTGATGTATTTCTTGGGATTGGACGTAGCATGGAGTTCTATTAGAATCTCTTTGTGCCAACGGAAGTATCCTTTGGATCTATTGACATCTTTTGGTATGTTGGCTTGTCGTCCTTCTTCGGTTCCTATGATACCCAACAACAAATTGTCTAAAACATATGACATTTTGTTGGATCAACCAAATATGTATCGTCGACTGGTTAGACGCTTGATGTATCTTACCATAACTCTTCATGATATAACATATGCTATTAATACGCTCTGTCAATACTTCTATTCCTCGCTCCATGCATCTCCGTGCAGTTTATAAGGTTTGAATATATCAAAGGCACTATTGGTCAAGAACTTTTCTACTCTGCTGTAGAGGATCATATTCTTAAGGGTTTGCAGATGCGGGCTTCTTGTCGAGAAAGTAGACGATCAACGAGTGGTTTTAGTTTTAGTATATTTGTGGGATCTTCTTTGATAACGTGGCCAAAGAAACATCTCACTGTGTCACGGTCTTCGACTGAAGTTTAATACTGAGCTTTGGCATTAGCAACGTGTGAAAAATGTGGCTATGTCAATTACTCCGCGATCTACATGTCTTCAACTTACCAGTTTCGGTACTCTACTCTGACAGTACTGCTGCTATCTATATAGCTACCAATCCGGCCCAAGAACATATCAAACATATAGAACTTGATTGTCATACGGTTTGAGAAAAGTTAAACAAAGGTTTGTTGCGTATTCCTCATGTTAGAACAAGGGATCAGGTAGCAAATATGTTGACTAAACCACTCTTTCCTCACCAATTTCAAAGGCATTATTGGTCGAGGACTTTTCTACTCTTCTGTAGAGGATCATATTCTTAAGGGGTTTGCAGATGCGGGCTTCTTGTCGAGACAGTAGACGATCAATGACTTGTTTTAGTATACTTGTGGGATCTTCTTTGATAACATGGCGATCAAAGAAAGAGCCCACTGTGTCATAGTCTTCGGCTGAAGTTGAATACTGAACTTTGGAATTAGCAACGTGTGAAATAATGAGGCTATGTCAATTACTCCACGATCTACATGTCTTCAACTTTCCACTTTCGGTACGCTACTCTGACAGTACTGCTGCTATCTACATAGCTACCAATCCGGTCCAAGAACATATCAAACATATAGAAATTGATTGTCATACGGTTTGAGAAAAGCTAAACAAATGTTTGTTTCATACTCTTCATGTTAGAACAGAGGATCAGGTAGCAAATATGTTGACTAAACCACTGTTTCCTCACCAATTTCATCTTATCTCCAAGATGAGCTTTATTAACATACACAGATCATCTTGAGGGGACCTATTAGAGCCGGTTAACTTGAATTGTCTTCCTTTTCCCTGGTTCGATTGTATATTGATTTAGTTTGGTTTAAGCAAATACATGTATATATCATGATGTAAAGTGTACTGTTAACATAAATGGAAAATATCTTCTATTAGGACCGGCTTAGACTATGCCCGGGTTTTTGGTTTAATTTAATTTTGACTATATATATATTTACTATTGGGCAATTCTCTCAAATAGACCATATTTAAGTTTTTATCACAAAATAGACTTCAAAAACTAAAATGACCAAAATAACATTTTTAATTTTGAAAATTTGAAATTTTTTTAATTTTTAAAATTGGAAATCCTTTCCCCAAAACTCCATTCCCCAATTCTAAACAGAAAAATAGAATTAGTTAACCAAAGAGATAAAAATGAATATTTACTTATTTTTTATTATCCATTTAAGTTTATTTAATCATTTTTTTTAAAAAAATCTATATTTGCGACAAAAAAAAAAACTTTTTTGGTCTATCCTAGAAAATTTTCCTAAATATAATTATATTATAAATATTTTAAAAGTATTGTGGACCGGATCCGGATATCGTGATTAAAATTTCACTATCAGGATTTGGATCCAGATTCGCAGGATTCAAATCCGGATTCGTAAGATCCGTAGAATCACTATCCCGATCCGGAACCGGACCTCCTGAATATCCATTTTTTCGGAGCGAGAGAATCCCGGATCGGATAGCGGATAACGGATATAATTCCAGCCCTAGAGCTAGAAGAGCCTCACTTAAACCGCTAGCGCTTTACGGAGCTACAAGTATACTAAGAGCTTTGTAAGTACATTAAGAGCTCAATGAAGCATGTTTTGTTTCTCAGATCAAAGTGCAATTGTCTTTGGATATTGAATAGAAAATGGTATCCTTCAATCTTTTTTGGTGTAGAACCCCACATAGTAGCGGTAGAAGGTAAATCAGGCCTAACTCGGGGTTGTCCCTGGTCATGCATGGGCTAATATCAAGTTTGGCACATTGAAACTTTTGATCAAATGGGCGGTGATACATGTTTTTATAAGAAACATGGAAGAACAGCCAAATGACCCATAAAACATAGTATTAAAGTTTGAACATTCTTAGTATTAAAGTTTGAACATCTTGTCCCATCCTTCTTTTTCATGTCCCTTCCATTTATATACACGTTTTGTGTATCTATGCATGTCTGTATGTATCTATATTGGTGGTACAATGATCATACATAATTCATAAGAACAAGATAAAACGAAAAAAGAACACATATATATTCAGCCCTTTATCTATGGGGATAGTATATGAAATCACTATGATTATTGGGTATCGTGAGGACTTCGATTAAAGTCAAAAAGAAGTTTACTGGGCCATACTTAACTAGTTAAGTTAGATATACTGTAATAAGGTATATATTGTATATATGTACGATTAGGGTTTAGGCGACACTCTAAAACTTTTGTTAATTAAGCTTATCCTATAATCTAGAAAAAGTTACATTTTCAGAGAATCGAATCTTAAATTTGGTGTAGATGTTTTAATCTTTAACCAATAGACCACCTACTTTTACAATATAAGAGGTTTAATTCTGCTTTTGGTCAAAAACATCAGTACAATTTCTCATTCATCTCAGTGTCTCCACTCGGATTACAAGTTCATGTTACTAAGTTCGACACGTTTAATGGTTTCTACTTCAGTTTTGTGTAATACTATTAATTTTTTTTTCATTTTAAGAGGATAATCAGTATTTTGATATTCTGTAAAACATCAATCTTGAAGCATAGGAGTACACAACAATCCAAATAAAAATTCAAAAAGTTAATTTTATCATCAACAAAAACTTCCAAGACCTTTTAATGCTATGTTTGGTACCGTTACGAAAATGAGGTAAACATGATGCAAACCCTTGTTCATATTCAAATTTCATTGTCCACTTGCAGACACAATCATTTCGTGGTAGAACGTACCCTTCCATAACATCAATTATTTGAATATTCTAAACCTTTTATAAAACCAAATAATTTTTTTCCAAATTATGTTCTGTAAAGTCTTTTTAATTATTGAACATAATAATACAAAGAAAGTTGTATCGAACTTGTCTTAAAAATCGAATATGGCAATGTTATTTTTTGAGGAAAAAATATGGCAATGTTAAAACAAAATTTGGCACTGATGTGTGGGAATTGATTTTGACCAAAGACTTTTCGTATAATTAATCTCTCCACCGTCCTAAAAAGGGGCCGCAGTCAAATTGAAATTAATTATGGTATTACAAATTAAAAAAATATTATATAAATAATATCGTAATCCATAATTTTACCGATCTATGTTTAACTGTATTACCGTGAATTGTCTTATAAGATTCATTTCTAATATTACTTCTTATCCCAGGCTGAAGATCTTTTGTAAACATTTCTTTTGATTTGTTGCATAATTTATTTCTCTAAAAATTGAAACTTAAAATATGTATTGTCTGGAATTTTAACCCTGGATTTGAATGTAAAAACCTTTAAATTTTGATCACGAAGAAACGGTGTTTCAACGTTAGTGAACCCAACTCATTTAGATGGAGAATAATTTTTTTACAGTTTACTTTATCGTTACTCAATAATCATAATCAATATCATAGTATAGATTGTTTGTAAACTTTCGATTTCCTTATTACGAATTCCAGTTTAATAAATTTCCCTAGAAATTTACATGTTTAAGGTAATGTTAAGTGACCTGACAGTTATATCTATAGCATGCATGTGCTATTCAGTACTGATACATCATTATAATATTTGTTGAGATAAAAAGAAACTAAATATGATGATTTTGACATTTTTCTTGTGTGATGTAAGTGATGTCTGCTCAAGCTCAACTTCCAGCAAAAATTCAGATAACCCTAATATTATAATGATCGGAGTAAATAAAAACATGGTGATCAGGTTAGGCAAATGCAGCCATCATGTGACCCCTTATCTAATGTCGTTGTTGTTATATCTCTCTATCATTAAGAATCCAATTAAAAAAAAAAATCTCCAAGAAGACTATTAATATATGTTGTTGTCCTATATAGCTTTAAAGAAAAAATTATATATATGTGTGTGAATGTGATAAAATAGTTAAATATTCCTTGTTTTAATAAATTATAATTCATCTTATATAGATACATTTTTGAAAAAATATATTATAAACATTACATTGCAGATTTATTCTTTTATAATTCATATACAAAAAATATATAAGAGACTAGTATCTCAAATCGCCTCAAAAATCAATTATACGTACATATATTAGATATATCCACGGGGTAGTTGATTCGAAATGAGGGCTATCAACAAATCAACTGTATATTTTGAATCTTGGTTCTTGAAAACGAGATATAAATACGTACAATTATGATATAAGCGACTGATCATAAGTCTTCACATGATATGTATTTATGAGGAATGGCAAAAAGTAAAGAACAAGCAACATTTATTCAAGTATTCAACACAGAAGGGTGGGTTCAGCTTTTCCTCTCTTCTCAGTTAAACCTACCCTTTCTCATTATTTGACTCCTCTAAAGATCAAACTAATCATCATGCGTTTTTTTCTTTTTACAATTAAACATGTTAGTCTTTTTCATACAGAACAATATTTCCATAATTCCATGTCAAAAGGTTTTATGGAATTTGGTGGCGGTCTTTGGCCTGGTGATTCTTCGACCATAGACGGTACGTGTTCTATATATTGGTTAAAAGAAGTATTAACTTGGCGTTATTTATATTCATGTGACTACCTAATAGGAGAGGAGGTAATAGCATAATCTAACAACTAGGTAAACCGGTAAATGGAGCATAGTATCTGTCAAATCTTGCATTTAAGATGTACTCGTATTTAGAAACATACCCGTTGCTGCAAACATTTGTTTTTATTTCTTGGTCATCTCTATGGAGTATTATTTGTCAAAACACAACTAGATACGAAGTTTAGGTAGGATTTGCTAAAAGATATATTAGTACAGTAAGTGAGAGCCCAACATAGTCACGAGTGAGCGAGAAACAGGCAATAAATGATTCTGATAAAGGATTCTCAGGGAATATTTAATACTAAGAAAGTTCTTTGGTTTGGCTTTGGCCTTGGGGTCAGTCAGACCCAAACAAACACCACATATAAAACAAAAGTAAATTCCCAAAGCCTTACAAGATAGAGAGAGAGTAAAGGCATAATTCTTTTTGCCCGTTCCTTATTCATTGCCTTTTGCCAGCCCCGTTGATAGAGACTTTTTCACACCCGTTAGTACCAATATAACCAACACCAACAAAAGTTAAAAAAAAAAGGTTAAGTTCTTTATTTGAAAAGTACATCAACCATACATCAGTGACAACACAAGATGTAAACATTAGCTCAGGAGGGATAGACAAGGTAGAGAAAATGACTCGAAGGAACTAGGAGTAGAGATACATACACATTCTACACCAAAAAGAGATAATAGAGAATCTGTAAAAGGATGGAAGGCTGAGATATTTAGAACGGGGTTGGATCTTACAAGGTCAAGAAAAGGTCTTACAAGGTCAAGAAAATAGAATAATTCAATAGAATAAAAGAGTTTTGGGAAAAAAAAATGACAGTAAGCTCAGGTTGGGATAACACCCGACTCTCAATGGAGTTTTGAAGAGAAACTGAATGTCTTCTCACAATGGACCCAATAGTCTCTACTCATCTCGAGGGTTACATCTTTGTTATTGCCTGCAGACACACAAAAGGAACTTATTAGCAGGCCCTACTTATTAGTACGTTTCACAAAAAAAAAGTACCTCTAAAAGTCCAAACCACTTGTATCTATATATCCCATGACATACACATAAGAAAGCGAGTTTGTGCACATGTACACACATGTATATACCTGAAACATGTCCAATCAAATGTATGACGATAACTAAGAAACACCCATCTTCCTAAATCGAAGGTAGAGAAATTGTGTGGATACACCCATCTATGTATTATTTAATTTAGTACTTAAAAGATCTTTTTATATGTTCGACGTCATTAACATGTCAACAATGGTAAAGAAACATCTCAACAATGACCAAACAAGACATTGAACTGACGAAACCCTAATTCATGACATATATCACACACACATACATACATATACATAGTTGTATACAGTATACATGATATGCACATCACCTTTAAAAGACTCCTGCCTCCCTTTTTTCATCCATGGGAGCTCCTCTCTTTGTTCCATTTCAGAGAGAGAAGTAGAAACAGAGAGATAGAGAGAGACGGTGAGAG
Organism: Diplotaxis tenuifolia; assembly: GCA_014822095.1. Classification (NCBI taxonomy): domain Eukaryota; kingdom Viridiplantae; phylum Streptophyta; class Magnoliopsida; order Brassicales; family Brassicaceae; genus Diplotaxis; species Diplotaxis tenuifolia. The sequence continues at coordinate 13,841 of JABAYD010053950.1, forward strand.
ATATATGAAGGAGAAGGTAGTGAAGGAGTGAGTGATTTTAAGGCGAAGCAAAGAGAAAAAGATGAATAAATCATTATTAACCTTTGTGGGCCGGGGCCAAGCTGGACCGGGATTGTGTGCCACTGCCCGGGAGTAGCTATTTTAGTGAACCTGGTGACGTCATCATTGCGATATTCAGGAGACAAACATGCCCGAATACCTAACCGTTCGACCCGGAGATGGTCCTCTTCTCTCCAACTCTGAGTTAGTAGTTTATTTGGTCTTCCATCATTATCGATTAGATTAGTAGCATATTTTAATATTTGAAAAAGCATTAAAATATCTCAAAAACGATTTTGATTTTTTTCTCTTTTCTTCTCTTTTATTCCATTCTTCTATTTTTATTTATAAAAAACTTATAAGATATTACTAATGTTAATACCATAAACCAAGCAAAAGTCAACTAGGTCTATTTCATAGTATTTATTTCTTTGTCAACAGTTCTACTTTTCTTTCTTTTAATTGATGTTAACATATTTTTCACAGATTAAATTATAGAATTGATTAAATGTTATATGTTTATAGTTTAACATAGCTGGACTAGGCTTCTTAGCTACTCCCTCGTTCCTAAAAGTAGGATTTTCTGAATTTTATTCTTGTTCCACAAAGATAGATTTTCTATATTTTTAAAGTTTTTTTGTATAATTTTGAAAAACATTAATTGTGAATATTCGAACTGATTAAATTTTATTGATAAATAATTAATGGAAAGTGTATAAAAAATAAATAGTAAATTAATTGTAAATATTTATTATATTTTTAATAAACGCGAAAACTTTGAAAAATTCTACTTTCAAGAATGGAGGGAGTAAACATTTAAGCAAACAAGGGGATCTTGGTAAATGGAATTCCTCAATTCTATGGGAAACACTATGGTTATGAATGGGAGCATGGGTGCGGTGCGGAATTGATATGATTTGACAGAAATGTTAGTCACGTTACCAATCAACAAAAATCAAAACAGAAGTGTGGTGCGTATCAAAAAACGCACTCAGCAAAAAAACTTTTTTGGTTGTTCTATATTAATAGAAAAACGCACTTCTTATCACAACACACCAAAATAGGTGCGGTCATTACTTCTTTGGTGCGGATTCAATTTTTTTTAATATAAATTAATTTGTTAGCTGATGTTAGGATATAATGTTGACATTAAGGCTTCGAATGTTACAAACCGCCACGCCCCGCACCGCATTTAACAGTAACAAAAATCTTTACATATACATATATTTATACGTTTTTATAACTGTAAAAACCGCACTACAGTTAAATCGTTTTTTCCGCACCGCTCAAACTGCGGTCACCATTCGGAGTCTTACCGCACTTTTTTTTAACACAATTTTGTAGCGTACTTAAAATGGACTTTAAACCTATTAACAAATAAGCACTCTAAAGACACTCTAAGAACTAGGATCTGGATAAATATATTGTTCACATATTTATTTGGCTTTACAATATATTTTATAAACATTTTAAAAAGGTTTAAATTTTAATTTATAATTGTATTGATGTATTTATTTTACGTTGGTAAATAAGTTATGACATGTATGTTTTAATAGATTTAATATATATATTATTACTTTATAAACTTATAAAATAATCAATTTTAATATAATCTGAATATATAATCAAGATAAAATATGTAATTTTGAAAATAATATGAATTATGTATAGTTCATGTATAATTGAAATGGACAAAGAGTTATGGAACCAAATAACAGAAAAAAAAAAGAAAACATTTCATGTATATTTACATCTAAAGTATTTCAACTGAACCAAAAAAATTTAGTAGATACTGAATACCTAAATATTTTAGTTATTTTGATTTAATAAAATGTTAAAATTTTGAAATAATTAGAACATTTTTTAATTTTTTTATTTCAAATAACTTAGAAATTAATTTATACTAAAATATATATATATATATATATATATATACTTTCTATTTCAAATTACTTTTAATATTTAAAAATACTGTAGCACAATCACTAAGCAAACAAATTCAATTTCTAATAATATTAATTTATTTGAGATTATTTTTCTATTAAAACCGCACTAATTTTTTTTATCAAAACCGCACTATCTTTTTTTATAAATCTGCACTTGTCCCGCATACTGCATGAACCGTAGTTGAACCGTCACGCATTTTAATTTCGTACTGTTTATATTATCAAAATCGCGGTTACCATTCGGACCCTATAGCTCAAGTTTCAAAATAAATCATGTCTACAGACAAAATTATAAGTATATATATATATATATACTCCGTTAATGTTCTTTGAAAATGATGACATACCCATGTGTTTTGGTTTTATTTTGAAGTTAATTTCTGAATATTAAAACCAAATTATTTTATAAAAATTTCTTTATTATTTAAGTTTTTTGAATATTTTTTTATTATTACTTCGAAAAAGAAATCCATCTAGAATTCGCTGTGAAAAAATATTTCAAAATGGGTAAAATCGTTGATAAAAAGATAAAAAAATTACTGTATTTAAGAGATAAGGAATCAGAAGTCTGAGATATGTGGGGAATAGAAACTTTCGAGGCGTGCTGGAGTATCACGGTCTTCTACGACATAAAATGGTCAGAATAGAATAATTAATATCAATACGTATAACTATTACTAAGGGTGGACACGGATCACATATCCCGAATTTTAAATATCCCGAATTTTAAAGTTATTTGTGATTTGCTTCGAATGCTATTAATATTTAATTTTTCGATTTGCTTTGTTTCGGAAAAATACGGATACTCGGAAAAACGAATATTCAGAAAATAAATAGATATTTGCGGATATTTACGAATACTTACGGATATCTCATATGTTTCGATTAGTACAAATAATCTTAAAAATTTGATATAAATTTGTTTTGTAAAATATATTTTTTCAATTATATATAAGATAAAAATTAAATTAGATAGTGAATCTACATATTTTGTAAATTTTTAAAACTTAGTTAATAATTATATTAACACAAAATTTAAGAAAAACGTTATAATTGTGTAATTGTTTTTCTTTTTTTATATGTAATACATTTATATAAGTAATAAAGTGGATATAATTGGTCAAATCATAGTTATATAATTTTATACATTTAAACTTTAAATAAAATAAAGATATATATATATATATATATGTGTGTGTGTATTTATATATTGCCGGATCGGATCGGATATCCGCATCTCAAAACTTTAATATTTGTGATTTGCTTCGATTTTAGCGGATATTGATTTTTAGTATTTGTTTTATATTACTTCGAAAGCTTACGGATATTCAGAATTTTCGGATCAACAAATAACGAATCGGATCAAATTTAACGTATCAAATTTAATCGAATCAAATTTGTCAGCCGTAACTATTACTCCAAAAAGAATCCCTTGACCTGCGTTCCTAAATTAATTAACATTTCGTTTAGTGTGCGGAGTGTTTATAAGTATTCTTCTGTCCCTTCTCTTTGTACTATGTTTCAGAGATCATTCGTTTTTTGACCAACCTTTTTGTTAATTCTAGTGTTTGTCCTCATAAAATAACAATACTTATGGATTTGAAATCTTTAGGTTTTGTTATGAAAACACATAAACAATAGTACTAAACTTAGTTTTAAAAATACCCATAGGCTTTTGAATAGTACATATAATGATATAACAGCCATATTTAGAAGATCTACGAAATATGACATGCATTATCAGCCTATTTTTAAGTAAACGTGTTGATATATTAAACTTTCTGTTTATGCTACCAAATACAGCCTTTTTTCGGGGCCGTTAGCGCCAACATCCCCTATATATTAAAAGAAAAACATTACATTAAATGCATTCACACTTCTTAAAAAAAATTGCTGACGTGTCGTTTTAATAGAGCTCTTCGAAATTTTTATTTCCATTTTTGTTTAGAATTTTTATTTCCATTTTTGTTTTTTTTTTTGACATCGAAAGCTCCAAATTTTATTAAGTAACTACCGATAGGTTGGCCTCTGGAGCCATCCAACTCGAAAGCTGAGTGTTTACATGGAAAAAAGAGAGGCCTCGAGACCGAGTTTCTTTTGCAAGATGATCGGCTCGGAGGTTCAGAGAACAGGGAGTAAAAGATATGGAGCAAAAAGTAAACATAGAACGAATAAGGTGAAACTCATCAAACTCAGTTATTAAAGATGGCCATCTGTCTTCATCGTCTTCTTCTAGGAGATTGACTAGCTGTAGGCAGTCCGTCCTGAAGTTCATCAAGCCCATGGTCTAACTAGAGTGAGGATTTCATGGCCCACAGTAGATTTTGGAACTCCGCGTGTAGGGGGGTTAAAACACGGTTACTAGCAAATGAACCGTAGGTTTTTATCCCATCCTCGGTCATTAGGACCATTCCACCACCAAAGAGATTGTCTTCCTTGTGCCAAGAGGCGTCAATATAGCATTGAGGGCATGGTTCTTGGGGTGGAGTGATAGGGGGAGCAGCGCTCCCGACGTCTTCTTCAGGGAGCACGATGATTTGAGCTAGGCGCCAGCTCTCTGCTTCTGCCCGAGCAGTTTGTATGGTGTCAAGAGGTGTGATGTCCCGACCGTTAAAGGCCTTTTCATTGCGAGCCTTCCATATGAGCCAGATGATCCATGGAGCCATGTCGCTGATATGCTCCGGTATTGCGTAGTCCTTCGCACGCCAGAGGACGTGATTGAAATTGCTGTATATCGAGGTGCACGGGAAGATCCCCGGAGAATACGGTATGCCGGCGAGTGCCCAAGCTTGGACTGATGGTGGGCACTCGAAGAGTAAGTGATTTCGAGTTTCTTCCTCTGCTTCACATCTCGGACAAGAGCGATCTGTACCGCAATGGCGGTCAGAGAGGGAACTACATACCGGTAGGCAGTTTGAGAGCGCTTGCCATATGAAGTGCTTGATCTTTTTTGTGGTCGTGAGCTTCCAGACTTTGGTCTGGAGAGGTATGATGTTGGGTGCTAAGACCTGTGGGTTTGCCGTGTTCTCCTCCATGGCCTAGGCGTAGCCCGTTTTGACCGTGTATACACCAGATTTGGTAAGGTTCCAACAATATTCGAGGGAGCGAGGAGATCGAGTCGGCTTTAAACTCCTTACATACGGGATGTCATTGGGGTCTATTAATGCAGTCAAGAGCTCTTGTTTCCAGTCGTTTAAAACTGGATCGATTAAATCTCTAACCCGTAGCGATGGGTTGAATGATATACCACTGGGGATTGGTGGGTGTGCTGGTGATGTCGGAAGCCATGGCTCCGACCATACCAAGGTGGTTTGTCCGGTTCCGATGGATTTCCAAAGGCCCGCTTTCAGGAGAGGTTGTGCGGCCATCAGACTACGCCAGACGTATGAGGGATTACTCGCCTTTGTAACGTCTACGGGGTTGGATGAGCGGAAGTACCGGCCTTTGAGTACTCTAGCTAAGAGTGAGTTTGGGTATTGTATAAGACGCCAAAGTTGCTTCGCAAGTAATGCGAGATTGAAATTTTTAAAGTCCCGAAAGCCCAAGCCTCCCTTGTCGTGTGGTGTGCAGATTTTTTTCCAAGCTATCCAATGCAGTCCTCGACTGTTGTTCTTTGCAGTCCACCAAAATCTGGATATTACGCTTGTGAGTTTTCGAATAATCTCTTGAGGAAGTAAAAAGCATGACATCACATAGGTGGGGAGGGCCTGAGCAACCGATTTTAACAGTACTTCCTTGCCACCTTTGGATAGAAGCTTGGCTGACCAGGAGTTTATACTGTTCTGTAATCGTTCTTGGATAAAGGCGAAAGCCTGTTTCTTACTGCCAAAGATTTCCATTTTTGTTTAGAAGTTAAAATCACATGTAAACTTCTTTTCGACCAAAAATAACAACATAAGTTGTTTAGAAGTTTTTCAAAACCAAATACGTAATATGTATCTATACCTTTTGCGTGCAAGAATTACCTACGAACTTGACCTGTTGAGGAAACTCCGTTTCTGTCCACGATTTTCATGAGATAATATAGATAGCTTAGCTATGACGATCCTACAAAGTCTGTGAAGGAGTTTATGTTTTCTTAACTTCAAAACAAAGCAATACGAAAAAGAGATAGCATGAAAGCTTATTCTCCGGCTTCTTCACGTAGTTCCCACATGATTGCATGCGAAAGTGACAAACTTTCACGAAGAACATTTTACGGCAAAAAAAGCTTCTTCACGGAGCTCCACAGGATTGCCTTCGAAAGTAAGAAGCTTTCTCATACAATTCAGCAAGCTATTCATGGAGCTTGACCCGCGAGACGAATGTACAACGTCTCAGAAGAGTTTATGTTTCTTAAACTTATAAGCAAAACGCGGAAGGAGTTTACGTCTCGAAAGTTGTTGATGCATCGAGTTTAATGCATCGAGTTTCAAGCATAACTCGGAAGGAGTTTTTCATCTCAGAAGTATATGACGATTGACGATAGTTGTTGATGTGATAGTGTATGTTTGTTTATAAGTAAAACTCAGAAGGAATTCAAATTTATGTTAAGCTTTTTTAGACGTTTTTTCAACGTATCAGAAGGAGTTTACGTCTACGGAAAAGACATTGCATGAAAGTTTCTTCTCTAGCTTTTTCACAGAGCTCCC
>JABAYD010053952.1:0-16649 GCA_014822095.1 Diplotaxis tenuifolia
TAGTTAACTTCGACTTCATTTTTCCCGACTACATTAACAAATGACAATGATAATTAGTGAATCTGATTGCTATTTATGGTGGTGATTCCATAGAAGGAAAACCTAGAAATATACATGTGTGCAAAAGAAATAGCATAACTTTTACAATGTTAAAGCTTATGATGAGCCACGTAGACAAAAACAAGATGTAGTAGACTAGACCGATATAAAGGAGTCACTGCCATCCTACCTGCACTGAAGCGGGTAGGGAATACTCAAGAAAGAAAGAAACAGTCATTTCCTGACAGAAACTTTGATTCATACTTACCAAAATAAAAACGTTTGTCGTTAATTCTTATGCCATCAGATTTTTCTACACCTACCAAGATTCACTAAAGACAAGGATTTCTGGTGGTATATGATTATAATATCTTGATAGAGATTTTCATCTTTGGAATAAAACTTTAAAATATGCCAAAAAAGATTTTGTTATATTTTTCTACAAAATAATCATTATTAAACAAAAAGAGATTATAAGACATTATAATTACATTATGTAAAATTGATAACTTTGTAAAAGACGATCTAGTGGAAAACTCATATATGAAATAAGTCATAACTTATCTTTTAATAGTATAGAAGATATTTTGAAACTGGTGTTTAAAAAAAAAAGAAGACATTTTGAAACAATATAATACAGATGTGAGACTCTGTCTCATGAACTGATAGACATACCAGGGAAAAGCAAAAGTATTATGCCTTAACTCTTTCAAATCAAGTTAGTATTGATTACGTTTAATGTAATTGGGTTATAAAGATGTCAAAATAAAATTAGTGATGGGTATAATATTAAACATGTCGTTGCATTATGTATGTGTCAATGTATGTGGTTTCACGTGCATTATGTTATTTTAGGAGCACTGAGTATACTAAAATAAAATCTTGCCTTTTCTTTGTAACACCATAAAGTCTTGCCCTACATATTAAAAAATCTATATGCAAATATATATGCTATTTATGGTTCAATATTCCTCCTAAATAAACGTACAGTCAGATACTATGTACGTTGATATAGCTGTGTTTATATGATTTTCACATGTTTATTATAGTGATATTATTAAATTAATATCAAAATACATTTAACAAAATTTCTAGAAAATGGTCCAATTTAAAAAAAATCACACAGAAAAACAAATTTATTATATTTTACTTTTAAATTTTGGATTTAACTTGAAATATATCAAAATCAAAATAAATCAAATTTGAATGATATATGATTACTTAATTTATAGGTCTAGGAAGTGCTACAAATTAGAACCGAAACTGATGTGTTATATTCGAATCCGATCCATACTTTTATAAATTTACTAGAATGAAACCTAAAATCAAAAATAAAACTACCTAACATGTATCCCAACGGGTATATGTGCCCAAGACTAATTTAAAGTGTATTTTATGTTTTATTCAATTAATTTTATATTTGATAAATATTTTATATGTATACTAGAATAGCCTTTAAAACTATACTCATAAAATAGTAACAGTAACATGTTTTATCATATCATTATATATTAATAGTAGCTGACTATTATTATTTATTTTACAAAAAGATATATATATAGTTTTAATACTTTATCTATAAATATTATATTATTATGTAGTAATTGGTGAGAGTTTTGAAGAATTTGTTTTTTACATTTGGATTAAAGTACAGTTGTGTATATACAAATTAGTAGGAATATATAATTATTCTTATATTAATAAATAAATATAAATTATTAATTAATAAATTTTGTGATAATATAAATTAAATTAATTATTTTAAAAACAATAGATTAATTATTTAGTTTCTTAATTTCTGGCTAGCTATATATTTAATAATAATTAAGTTAAGTTTAATTAGAAATAATAGAAAATGTAGTTAACTATAATTTTCTAACCTAGATATTTGTAAAATAGATAAAATTGCTTCTATTTTAATAATATTGATATTTTACGAGATTCAGCCTTTTGGAGTGCATTTTTTTCAAATTAACTAATAAATTTTAACTAACAAGAATATAAGTAAGTGACATTTACTAAAAAATTGTATCATACAAAATCTAGTTAACTAATATAGAAGAGTTATAGTTACGAAGTAATGTTATATATTATTTTAAGCACAAAAGTTATATTTTATATTTTACCAAGAAAATTAATGTGTATATATATATATATATATCCTTTGGTTTAGTGTTATATAGAATTTAAATAAAAATCTTATTTATATATTGTACATTGTTATCGGTTGATTTTGAATACCAACTTATCACTATAATATTTGATACAATCATTTATCTAATCACTAGAAACATATAGAAAAAAAAAACAACATCAAAATTTGAGAAAACAAAACCCATATTTTTGTAGTCTTTATATTTTATTTATTAACTTATCAGTTTTATTTTAGATTCATAAATGTCTTCGTTTATTGTGAATTGTTTATATAATAAAATATTAAATTTACATTTAAGAGAAATATTTATACAAATAGATTTTTTTTTTTATACTTACCACCTATAATATATGACATCTTCAAAATTGGTCCATAATTGTCGAACCAAGAGAGCAGATGTTCGTTCGTTTAGATTCATAAATTTCTTCCTTTTTGGCCTCTCATTCAATGGCATCAATCATAAAGCTCCTCACGTGTTTGGAATTTGAAAACATCTCACCTACCAACATCGTTATATCAACTTGTAATTTACACAAATCTTTAATTTAGTTTGTTCATTGAGTGGCCTAAACCCGCCCGGAACAAGAGGAGAACTGCAGCATTAGCCACCACGCCGATGATGACATCTTCCATTATTAATTTGTTGTTACAACTTTTGAGTGTGTTTTTTTCTTCTTCTTCTTAACCGAACCAAATAAACCGAACTAAACCAAATAAGATTTATTATCAAATGCTTAGTATGCTTTGCTTTCGAAACCTCACGTGTTAAACACCTCACCTACCATTTACCAACGTCATTATATCCATTTGTAATTTACACAAATCTTACTTCGTTCATTGAACGGCCTAAACGAACCCGGACAGAACATATATGCTACACATCAAACTGTAGCATTTGTAATTTGTTTTTGATACCACATTTCAGCTAGAAAACGTTACGTGTCAAAAACCTAATATCAATGTAACTAATGGCTCCACATTATTTACCACAAGCGCAGTTTCATAATATTCTTTAAAATATGTTTAATAAATTTTGTGCGAAATAATTATAAGAAAATAAGAGTTTTGAGAGTTTCTTGTACCAATAAAAATTTTCTTAAGATGATTTGGTAGTTTTTTTTTTGTTAACCAAAATTTTAGTTCTTTTTTGATAAAAATTAAAATATTTTTGCAAAACATAATCTAAACCTTTTCTAGAAACCAAAAAATTACGATATTATCCCTTATTGCAAAAAAATTGTAGAATCATGGTTTTAAGCGGGTTTTTAGGATGTGGGTCTTAAGTAAATAAAGAATAATAGAGTCGAATTTGAAATTCTTACATGAAATTGTGTCTCCAGTTTTTTAAATCTGTAATAAAGAGAAAAAGAAAAACCAAATTAAGTAAAAAAAAACACAAACGTAGGAGAAATTAAAGAAGCGTATGCTAAAATATCAAAACTACATTATCGTTATCTTGCTTTTCTATTCGTGTACTGTACGTATGTCGACGGTTCACATCAGTAACTCAGATACTATATATATATTATATGGCAACTCTAGTTTTTAGCACTTCAACACAAAGAGGAAAAACAATCATAAGCCATATAAAAAAAAGAAGAAAAACAATCATAAGAAAATGAATGTGTTTTTTCAATCTACTTTCACACTTATCGTGTTTTCCATCACCCTAGTCCTGGCAATAGCTATACGTGCCTTGAAATCCAAGAAACCAAAAGGTCAACTTCCTCCTGGCCCAACGGGGTGGCCAATCATTGGGAACTTGTTCCAAATGATCAAGAACCGGCCGGCTCACCAGTGGATCCACCGCGTCATGGAAGAGATGCAAACCGACATAGCTTGCTTCCGCTTAGGCGGAGTCCATGTCATCGCCGTAACCTCAAGCGAGATTGCCAGAGAAGTGCTTAAGGAAAAAGACAAGGCCATCTCCGACAGAGCTGACTCCTACTCAGGCAATGTCATAAGTCATGGCTACAACAACGTTACTTTCTCATCCTACGGTGAGGATTGGAAGCTAGCGAAGAAAGTGATAGTCAGCAAACTAATGTCTCCTACATTTCTTAACAAGACCATGGGCCATAGAACAATAGAAGCTGATAACATTGTCACGTATGTGCACAATATATGCCGATCAGGATCGGTTAACGTGAGGGAGGTCGCCTTAACTTTCAGCCACGCCGTGATGATGAGGATGCTGTTTGGCCAGAGGCATTTTGATAAACCGGCTGAGGACGGTGGTCTCGGGCCGAGAGAGAAAGTTCATATGGACGCAGTGTACCGTGGTCTTGATTGTTTATTCGCCTTCAACGTAGCGGACTACCTCCCTTTTCTTAGAGGATGGAACGTAGAGGGAGAGGAGAAGGAAGCAAGAGACGTGGTTGATATTATCAACAGGTGCAACGACCCGATCATCCTTGAGAGAATACATTTGTGGAGGAAGAAAGATGGAAAAGAAACGGAAGAAGATTGGCTTGATATTCTAATCACGCAAAAAGATGATCAAGGAATGTATTTATTCACACCTGAAAGGATTAGAGCTCAAATCACGGTAAGAATTGTTACAAAATAAAATTAGCGTTCCATCTCTTACGTAACGTATGTGTCATAATATCATGCATGCCATATTTATGTAGGATATCAACCTTGCAACCATCGACAATATTATGAACGTTGTGGAGTGGACGATAGCTGAGATGGTGAATCATCCAGAGATTCTTGAGAAAGCTACAAAAGAGTTGGACACTGTCGTCGGTAAAAACAGACTTATCGAAGAATCAGACATACCACAACTCAACTACATTAAAGCTTGTTGCAGAGAATCTTTCCGGCTTCACCCACATAATGCCTTTTTGCCTCCGCATGGAGCCCGAGAAGATACAACTCTTGCTGGTTATTTGATACCCAAAGGTAAAAATTATGAAAGATCTTCCATATTTACATATAAAGGCAGTAGTAAACCCTCAATTATTAATACGATATCAAAATTATAATATTTTATTCATTTAGAGATTAATTTATTATAGAGTGTAAATATATTAGACGTTATTCTATTGGTGTCTCTTGGCTCATGTGAATCTATTCTGCATTGGTTAATTTTACTGGAAGGAAATATATAACTATTTCTTAACCAATAGATTATTTTTTAAAAAAAAACAGTACAGAAAAAAAACTATTTTTTTCATTCAATAATGGAAAATGACGACTAACTGAATCTTAAATACTGACACTGAACGCATACAATCGAACACAATATGACGTGGTATTTTTGTTTTATTGTAACGATATATAGGTAGTCAAATTCTTGTGAGCCGTCCAGGACTTGGTCGGAACCCTAAGACATGGAACGAACCTGACGTGTACAAACCAGAGCGACACATTGTTGGCCAAGCTAAAGAACCAATGGATGTGTCTCTGATGGAGCCGGACATGCGGTTCGTGGTATTTGGCACCGGTCGGCGTGGCTGCGCAGGTCCTAAGCTTGGATCAACTATGATCGTCATGTTGTTAGCCAGGCTTCTCCAAGGGTTCGATTGGACTCCCCCACCGGGTGCAACTCAAGTTGACCTCATTGCTGCTAATACCAACTTGTTCATGGCCAAGCCTCTACTTGCAACGGCGAAACCTAGGCTGGCTCCTGGTTTATATCCGAAAATCCAGGTCTAAAATTCTGAGAGATGATTTTGGGGAAAGAATCATCTGCAGTATACATATATAAATAAGGTTAACTTCAACCAAATTCTCTCAGAGTTTCCATCAAAACCCTGAAGATATCTATCCTAATTAGTATTATAAGTACCTTTTATTGTCTCTCATGTATTAAATGTGTGCTTTTTTGTTTTGCGTACCTCTCAAGTTTCATTTTTTCTTGTTGTGATTTCAAATCGATGCATGCTATTGTACCACCAGTGGAGGATTTGTCTATCTATAGTGTTGTTTTCAAATCGATGCATGCTATTATAATCACTTCCAGTGAGTTGATCTCACACTTAAAGGCAACATTATCGCATAGCTTCTTATTTTTTAAAAAGAGGTTTTTTTCACATCAAACTATTATTAATTTAATACATTATAAGCAGTGGCGGACGCAAGTGGAGAGGAACGGGGTCACGTGACTCCATCTAATTTTTGTTTTCCTTCAGTAATTATCATCTATTTGAAAAATGTTTCATAATCCTATAGTTAAACATAATGAAATAAAATGGTATGCCCCGTCTGAATATGGTGCTGCATCCGCCTCTGATTATAAGTAAACAGGTAAATTTAATTAAAATTTAAAAAATAAACTAATTAAATGTTGCTAAGTGGAGGAGGGGGTTAGCAACCTCAATGGTAGTTTTCTACCATAGCGTTCTAAAATTGTATATTGGTATATGTATATAAGAGTATACTAAGATTCTTGGAAACCTAACCAATAATATCTCATTTAACATATTAATTATTGATTGGGTGTCCAAGATTTTAATATACTCTTGTATATATATACTACTATATAACTTTAGAACTTCATGATAAGAAACTACCATTGAAAGTGCTATTATAAACTATGAGTATTTTGCAGAGTGCGTGGTTTGAGAATCGATGAGCACTTTCCTCCTAATTTTGTTTTTTTTTTTCTTTTCCTAAGATACATAAGAGAACCTATTGTTGAAGAACCTGTTAAAACGTTTCCCAAACAATAATAAAATAATTAATGCTGGAAAAAGAACAGTGGAAGTAGGTGGAAAACTTAGTCGGGCAAAGCTGACGAAAAAACGTGTTAAAGATATGCGAAGAAGGGACTGTGGTACGCAAATTAACCACTTCAAAAGTATTGGAATTGACCCCCCTGCACGAGGAAAGGGTGAATAAGGTCGCCGTGGGTACTACCTACCATCCCACTTTCTAGTGTTTCTTTTTTCCTCTTTTTAGTTACACTGTTCTTTTTCTACGTTAATATTTGGCTGAATACGAGGTTTGTCTCATCATACCCTTTTTAAAAAAGAAAAGATATGCAAAGAAGCTATGATGGTGTCTGGTGATGAATGACACATGACATCTAGTAGTGTATATTAGTTGATCGAAAATGTAGTTGTAAGTGGAGTTCTTTTTATGTTTTAAAAATGAACTAGCTTTTGATCTGCGTACTTGCGCGGATGTATGTTCAATGTATTAATATATTTTTGTTTGTTTAAAAAACATTCATGTTATTATTTCAGGCTATTAGGATTATACACTGATGTATGTTGTTTATTTTGTTGAATGTGCATTTTTAAACTATGAGATTGTATTCATCTTATATTGTATTGTGTTCTTTTGCTTGGTAAATTAAACATAAAGTGTATAATATTAAAGCATTAAATTGAATATTAAATATTTTATTAAATAAGAAAATATAATTTTTTCATTTAAAATTTAATTTAAATAATTGTTTATATATCTTGAGATTTAAAAGTTGTATTAAATAAGAAAATCTAAATTTTGACATTTAAAACTTATTTTAAATTGTTGTTTATATAGTTTTTAGAAAAAACAATCAATAGTAACTATAAAATCAATTGGAAAAGTGAACCTGTAAGTTGTAAGGTGAGGCACACTGATCATGTAAGCCGGTTAAATATACGTTGTATGAGTTAGATATGACTGTCTCATAATTTTTTTATAAATAAATTCAATTATCATTTAGGAGAATCATAATTTTTTTTAACATTGTTGCATGATATTGGACGTCGAGAGTATCAAGTAGCAGTAATCAAGATTTAAAAGAAGATAACAACCATGACATGACAACTGACTTATCACACGGTTAGTAATTACTTCTCTATTGTAACTAATTTCTAAGGTGAAAGAAAAGTAGGACTATGCAGAATAAGTGCAGTGTTTGGCTTAGAGAACACCGGTTACGTTTAATTTTTTTATACTTGCTTGAATATATTGGTTAGTAGAGGAATATATTATGTAAGGTTATTATGTTGAGTTTAATAATATATTTTGAACGTGATTTGCAAGATCAGAAATCGAAAAAAGATTCTACTTGGGTTAATTGATATCTTATTAGCTTAAATATAGGAATATATTTGTTAAGGTTATTTTTTTGGAAAATAATGAATTTAATTTTTATTTGAGTTAAACAATTTATCTTAAAAATCATTTTCTGTTAGTTTGTATTGAAGTTGAATTACATAATTTCTAATAATATTGATATAAAATATGATCTTATTGTATGACATATAATTGCATCTACTAACGACTTGGAATTGATTGTGCAGACCAAAATCACTAATCTGATGGGATGAACTAAGATAGTATCAAAATGGCATTCAGTGATTTATCAATAATTTTCAATGGTATACACGTAACCAGCAATTATATTTTCATTGTTTTTTAACGTAGATGTATGTGTTTTAGTAAAATGTTAAAACAATATGTAGGTAAGTAGTTGCATGTGGTTAAAGAATGGTTTTATAATTCAACGGGTTAATAATTATTAAGCTGATTTTTGGTTTGTTAAAGAAGCAAATGTTGAATTTTAATGCCAGTGGCATATGTTGGTAAATATTGAGGAAAAGTTTGGGTTAAGTACAAAATGTACTTCTCTTTTAATAGTTTAGATTTCTTAGGAATATAAATATGTATTTAATAAATCTAAAAATCTTAGAACGAGTAATTATCTCAATTAAATTTTCTCTATATTTTTTTTATTTCTTAAAGGTTTAATTCGATAAATGTTTCAACATAACACAAACGAACCAAAAATAAAAAGATATTTTCTTTTGGGTTTTTTTTGCTAAATAACCAAAAATAGTGAAATTAGATTTTTGGGGAGGGGGGGGAGAGAGTAGGGAATGAAAATAGGAGAGTGAGGGGGATTTTGGTTATATTTTTAATTATGTTTTTTAGCTATCTGGCCTAAATTGCCTTTTCTTTCGGCTTTTTTGTTAAATAATAAAAAAAGTGAAGTTAGATTTTGGGAGAAAGAATAGAGAAATATAGGGAGAGAAAATAGTAGAGGGAGGGAAATTTTGGTTAGATTTTTAATTATGATTTTTTGGTTAGATTTTTAATTATGATCTTTTTTAGCCATTTGACCTAATTTCCCTTTCTCTTAGGCTTTTTTGCTAAATAATAAAAAAAGTGAAATTAGATTTTGAGAGAAAGAGTAGAAAGAGCTAGGGAGAGAAAATAGAAAAAGGAGGGGATTTTGGTTAGATTTTTAATTATGGATTTTTTTTAGTCATTTGGCTTAATTTCCCTTTCCATTTCCCTTGGGCTTTCTTGCTAAATAACTCCTTTCTGCATTGTCCTCTTATCCTGATTCTTTTTTTTGGAAATTACGCCAAATGATTAAAAAAACCATAATTAAAAATCTAATCAAAATACTCCTCCCTCTCCTATTTTATCTCCATATTAGGACTGTTTAATATGGTAAAACCGAACCATACCGAACTGCATTAAACTGAGTTAAACAATATGGTTTGGATTTGATATATACCATATAAACCGAATGGATATGATTTTACAAAAACAGTAGGATTTAGATATACTTAGATTTATAATCGATTAAACCGAATAAATCGAACAAAGTAAAAATATATAAATATATAAATCCTATAACGATACATTATAACTAATTTTTTATATAAGTTACTTTTTTATTAATTATTAATATCATATACTTTTATACTAAAGAACCTTAATTTGAAAAACACTTAAATAATAAAAAATTATTCATTGCAGCTGAATGTTCTTAATTTTTTTCCTTCCTTTTCCATTGAGTAATTGACCATTCTTCCTTTTCCATTGAGTAATTGACTGAGTGGAGATGTGTCTTAATAATTTTTTCTAAATTATTACCTCGATTTGATTTGTTTTTTTTCTTGCTTAAAAAAATTGTTAATTTAGATGGAAACATGAAATTTATTTGGAAAAAAATTAGAAAACAAGAAAAAATGTTAAAACTGAGTCATTAATTGTTTTTTTTTTATTATTTGACGTTCCATTATTTATGAGCACCCGATATTCTTTTAATATTTGATAGTTTTGATAATGTGTCATTTAAAATTTATATAATATGAAATAAAATCATAGAATAATTTGTTTGGTATAAAACCGAATAAATCAAAAATTAGTAGTATAAAAACCGAACCAAACCAAATTAGATATGGTTCCAATATAGTAGTTAATTTTTATAAACCGAAATATCAAAAAACCAAAAAACCAAATAACCGAACAAAAACCGGACCGAAATGCAGATTGAACATGCCTACTCCCTATTTCTCTCTACTCTCTCTCCCAAAATCTAATTTCACTTTTTTTTTGGTTATTTAGCAAAAAAAGCTTTTTTTTGTTGTTCCCTTTGGATGGATATATCTTCCTTTAATAATTTATTTTAGGACTTTTCTTTAGTATCACCCAAGCAAATCTGTCAAATAACATACAAATAAAGATTTATAGGATCGAGATCATCTTCGTGTTTCATATGCCAAGAACAATACCAAAGGAAAAAACAAAACAAAAAATCAATCAGTTACATGATTTCTTTCTTAGTTTGGTTTATTTAATGTCATGTTTCCCGTTTTCTTAGCAAAAGCTAGAAAGTGACATGTGCATTTTCCGGAGCTATTTTCCGTATCAAAAAACAATTGTGTTTAACAACTCATTGACCAAATTATACTCGTTAAACATTCCCATTTAACAATACGGATACAATAGATATATAGGTAAGTGGGAAAACGAACTTTGGGGAAGATGATAGATTTATGATAGAGGATATGACATAGAAACTCATATAGCACATATTAATGATAGATTTATATGACCTTGCAAATTTTCACACGTTCACTTTCATGGGGACAAGCATGAGATGCTCGGCCTTGTGCATAGCAAGCCCAGTCATGACATCCATCTTGATATCTTCTGGTTTCATTCCATTAGGAAGTTTGAAGTCGAATTTATAGAGAAGATTCGCAAAAGGAACCTCAAGCATAGCCATACCAAGACGCATTCCTGGGCACATTCTCCGACCCGAACCGAACGGTATAAACTCGTAGTCCGTGCCTTTGTAGTCAACGTCCTTCTCCAGAAACCTCTCCGGCCTGAACTCGTCAGGGTTTGGGCCCCACTCCTTCTCGTCACGTGACACGGCCCATGCATTGACGTTAACCGTGGTACCCGCGGGGATGTCGAAGCCAGCGATCTTGGTGTCTTGAATGCAACAACGAGGGATAAGGAGAGGAATCACCGGTTCAACTCTTAGGGTTTCTTTAATTAAGGCTCTGAAGTAAGGAAGGTTCTTGACATCGTCTTCAGTGACAAACGTTAACCCACTCTCTTTCATGTACTCTCTCACTTCGGTTTGAGCTTTCTTCATTACATGAGGGTACTTCATTAGATAAGTCATTCCCCACACAACCGCAGCAGCTGCCGTGTCCGTTCCAGCAATTACAATATCCTTTTTGAAACACAAGAAGCCAAAACAAAAGGACGAATCACAAGAAAGTGAAAAAAAAAGAGGAAGTGCTATATGATGTAACACATGTTTTTTGATGAATAAATTTAACATTCCTTTTTTTTAGTTCATTCAAAGAGAAGTGCGATATGATGTAACACATGTTTTTTTTTTTGATAAAATACAACACATGTTTTTTTTTGATAAAATACAACACATGTTTTTTATAAATAAATTTAACATTCATTTTTTTTCTAGTTCATTTAAAGAGAAAATGACATATGATGTAACTCATGTTTTTATGAATAAATTTGACAATCATTTTTTTTCTGGTTCACTTAAAAGAGAAAGTGTGATACGATTTAAATTTTTTTTTTTTGAAAAAAGAGGAAGTGTCGGTTGTTTCTAGTTTGTTTTATGTTCAACTTTGTATTAATGTCTATCAAAACTCTATGACTACGGTCATGTCTTGTAATCAGTTTTCAAATAATATCTTTTTAAAAAAAAGATTGATTGTAAGCAAGAAAATACACAAAAAGAGTTTTTATATGTACCAGG
Source organism: Diplotaxis tenuifolia (assembly GCA_014822095.1). Lineage (NCBI taxonomy): Eukaryota > Viridiplantae > Streptophyta > Magnoliopsida > Brassicales > Brassicaceae > Diplotaxis > Diplotaxis tenuifolia. The sequence goes on from JABAYD010053952.1 coordinate 12,177, forward strand.
ACCACGGCTTTGACATTCTCTAGAGTGAACTTGGAGGCGAAAGGTTGATCTCTATAGATCTCCAACAAGAGATCAATCATGCTCTTGGTTTCAGGCTTGACCCTATTAGGATCAAGCGTTTCATCGATAACCTCTTGCAAATAAGTGTCTTGTCTCTCGAAACATTCCTTCATATAAGCGGTGAGCTTTGTCATATCATCAAGAACGTAACCAGTAAAAGGAAAAGAATCAGAGAAAAAAATCTTCCCCAAAACGCTTTGAGTCCCGTAAAGAATCTTGATGAACCTTTTCATCTCTTCACCATCTTCATTATACTTCTTCCCGAACGCTTGTCTACATACAACGGAGTTGGTGAATGTCAACATAAGCTCGCTTATATCGACCGCTTTGGATTCATCAGCGGCCATACTGATCTTATCCATCATACTCCTAGCCTCCTCCTCACGTACGTGCTTAAAGGTGGCCACGCGTGTGGGTGAGAACAAGTGGTTCATCCCCATCTTCCTTAGATCACGGTAATACGGTGTGTAATGATGAAATGCCATGTTACGTCGGCCATAGGACATGAAGTCCTGGCCACGGTGTACTGGCCGGTCCGCGAAGTTGACGTCTTGCGTCTTGAGAAGCTCTTTGGTTAGTTCAGCTGAAGATATCACCACCATTGTACTACCTCCTATCTTGTATGAAAAGATTGGTCCGTATTTTTTGGCCCATCCATAGAAGAACCGTTGTGGGTTAAGGCGCTGAAGCTGGTGGAGGTTTCCGATGACCGGAAGTGCCTTTGGACCCGGAGGTAGCTTGTACCGTTTGGTTTTTGTTTTTTGGTAGAGGAACAAGAGAACTGTGGCGATAGCCACCACGCCGATGATGACATCTTCCATCTTTATTTGTTATTACAACTTTTGAGTGTTATAGACTATATATAATGCTTAACTGATGACTGTGTTATAGGTTGCTTTTTTCTTCTTAACCGAACCAAATACTATAACCGAACTAAACCAAATAAGATTTACTATCAAAAGCCTAGCCTACTTACTTTGCTTACGAAAATTCACGTGTTAAACACCTCACCTACCAACGTCGTTATATCTATTTGTAATTTACACAAATCTTTATTTTACTTCGTTCATTGAGTGGCCTAAACGAACCCGGCCACTACATACATGACAGACACATTCTAATTATGTACTGTATCATTTGTCGACAAAGAAAAAAGAGTCATACCTTAACTCACAGAACACTGAGCTTGGATGACTTTTCTAGTCTCGAAGCTCGAACGCACACGAAAAATGCTTCAAAACATTTATGTTTTGATTCACAGCTTCTAGGTTACTAATCTTCTTCATGCACCAAGATAGTGTTTATCATATGCAAGCATTTAGTATATTGATGTACTCTTTTAACCCTAAACTACCAAGCTAAGTAAACAGCAAATTACAATAACATAGAAATTAAGGCATCGACTCCACATTAGGCAAAGTTACACGATAAATAAATTCGTTCATATGTTTTATATATTAGTTAATGTTTTTTTAAATTAATAAGATATTTTAATATATAATATCCTAAGATAGTCGGGTTAGTGCTTTTAAAGCTCAATTTTTTTCCAGTTTTATTAATAAATTTAAACTAAAACAACCAGAAAAAAATTAACATGGAAATAAGTAATTAACATTTATTAAAACTTGGTAGTGTTTATATTTTTTAACTAATATACAGTCAAAGTCTTATAGTTTCGATGTTTATATTTTGTACTTTTATTAATAAATGAGAATTATATATATATATATATATATATATATATTGCTTTAGTGTTATATAAAATTCGACTAACGATCTTATATTGTATATATTACATTTCTGCCGGTTGATTTTGAATATTAACTCAAACATTGCAATATTTGTTACAACTTCTTATTTAATCAGTTAAATATAGACAAAAGAATATCAAAATTTGAGAAAAATGATAACATATTTAGAATAGTCTCATATTTTATTTTTATTAATTTAAAGACATCGAATCCACATTAGGCAAAGTTACACAATAAATAAATTCGTTTATATATTTTGTATATTAGTTAATGTTTTTTTTTAACTTTAATAAGATATTTTTTGTATATAATATCCTATGAAAGTCGGGTCAGCGCTTTTAAATCTCAATTTTTTCAGTTTTATTAATAAATTTAAACTACCATGAAAATAAGTAATTGGCATTTATTAAAACTTGGTGGTGCTATATTTTTTAACTTACTTACAGTCAAAATGTTACAGTTTCGATGTTTTCAAAGAGTTATATATTTTGTACCTTTATTAATAAATTTGAATTATAATTTTTTCCAGTTCCAAATCAGATCGGTTAAAAATATTATCTAAATCAATAAAGTAATACATAATATTTTTTTACAGAAAATGATATGTGAATATAGGATTTTATTAAAATTATAAATTTATAGTTTATATGTATACATATTTTATATAGGTATGGACCAACAATTACATCATTTGTTTAATAATCATAATTGGAATCAACTTTATATTTTGCTTAACACTTGATGAAATTTAGTAAAATTATATCTAAAAACACATTTAAATTCTATAAAAGATATTTTCATATTTTATATAAACCAAATAATATAATAAAGCTGATATGAATGTTTATAAAATAATAATTAATGTATATACAATAAAGTCAAATATGATAAAATTAAAAAAAAATATAATATTTTTTTTATAAATTAATAAAATGTTATAATTTTAACTTTATCAAAAAAAATTTAGTCAGAAATCTCAACATTATTAATTTGTAGAGTTTCTAAAACTTTTTTTTGGCCTCTCACTCAGTGGCAATCAATCATAGAGCTCCTCACGTGTTTTTGGAACTGGAAAACACCTCACCTACCAACGCCGTTATATCCATTTGTAATTTATATAAATCTTTCTTTTACTTCGTTCACAGAGTGGCCTAAACAATCCCGGTCAGAACACATATATGAAATACACATTTCCATTGTAGCATTTGTCAAAGGAAAAAAAAAAGCAAATTTCCTTTCTGAAAAAACGTAATATCTCAACTTTCAGAAAGAACTCGATACTCTGATTTAAAAAAAAAAAACTCGATACCACAATTTCATGTAAAAATGTAATATCAGTGTAAATAATGGCTCCGCATTTTTTACCACAAGCGCAGTTTCATAATATCCTTCATTAAAAATATAGTTAATAATTTTTTTGCGAAATAATTATATAAAAAAAGAAGTTTTTAGGCATTTCTCATGATTCCAAATCATACATAATTTCTTGTTTCAAGCTCCTGTTCACATCGTAATAAAAGAAACGGGATATTTGTCTACTTGCCCACGTCCAGTGGCGGTTCTTGGAGGGGTAATCACAAATCATATCAAAACTAATTCCCTACTAATTAAGCTCATCCAGCAAACTCTCGTTGAAGAAGATAATACCTCTCTGTCCAGTGCTATTCATAGAAGCAAGCGAGCCTTGAATATAATAAGTATTTTAAAGGCCGTTTATTTTTTAAGATTTTCAGTAGCCGAGTCGGGTTTGAATCATGAGCCATATTTAACAAAAAAAATGTTAATTAATAAACGCTCAAGGTGATCTTTTTTTATAAACCCACAAGGCCACAAATTCTTAAGATCCGCTCTGCTTATATGCCTATTGTGTTCTTACTTTGAGCACCAAACAGCAACTAAAATTGTTGATGTCACGATCTGTTTCCTCTGCTATCTGAAGAAAATTACTGTTAGCCAAGTAATTTGTTCCTCCGTAGTAACCCTAAACCAAAAAGGTAAGACATAAATTATTCCATTCTTTTCAAGAGAACGTTTTTTATTACACTTTCATAATAAGTTCCTCGATGTTCCAAGTTGCCGAAATCGTAATCTATGTTATGCCAATCAGAGACTCTAGGTTAGACTAGTTAATATATAGCGTAAATCAATATAGTCCTGTCAATTTCGGAACTATAGCCATAGCCATAAGAGCATCAAACAATTAAATAACCAATGAACCTCATCCAAAGCTAATGATTATATTCAAAAAATTCTTACATAAGGATTATTTTTAGTGAATCCTTGCACTATTTGCAGGGTCTCTACGACACATGTCAATCTGCGGTTCGTTGGTATTTTTTTAATTTAAAAATAATAATAATAATTAAAAAATCAAAAAATACCTTTTCTAAAGACTCCAATGGGATATTACCATCGCGTATACTCTAACTATGTTTTTGTTTGTAATGGTATATTTTATTTTGAACAACCAGTTAATAGGAATTTGAAAGATATTAATGAAACTCCACATAGTTCATTTTTTAAGAAAAGACTCGCATACAGAAATAAATTGGGATATACTGCTCAAATGTTTCATATTTACTGTTCAAGATGGTCATTTATGGACCAAATGGACCAAACCAAGACATGGTTTCCTCAAATGTAATGTTGGAGCTTCATGGGT
>JABAYD010053960.1:0-14092 GCA_014822095.1 Diplotaxis tenuifolia
CTCTGCTAAGAGACTTGCGATAATCATGCCCTAATATTTCCATTTCTTTGAATATATGTTTTCTTTTTTCTTCGGTGTCACATACACTCCAAAGTTGCAATCTTCTTTGTTTACTTGCGTGCAAGCTAGTTTGATTGTGAGCCTTAATCTTCTTGAGCTTACACTTTTATGGTTGCTGGCTTCTTTTGTTGCATTTCTGTCATCTCCTTTCATATTCATCATCTTCCTCTTCTTTCCCATGATTATTATAATATAGCATTCCGAAACAGAAAATGTTGTTATTTTAAAGTTCAAAAAGATACTCTCATTTTTTGTTTTCATAAACCACCTCAACATAGACAAATATAACAACGTTAATTAAAAGTTCATTCAATATAACTATCTCTTGGTATTACATAACTATATATTTGAGTAATATTGTAATTAAATAGCTATTTGATGTAAAAAGAGTTAAATAAACATGTTTATTTTGAAATAGTGATGTACAATTGAGAAGAAAAAACACAAAGAGACTTTTATTTAGAGAACCTTTGGTCTAATAACAAAACCAAAGCCATTGCCAAACCGGTGTCAAAATCTGGACCAACAACCAGATCAAAAACATCTGAACCAAACCGAACTCCTTTTGTTCTGGCCTCTTTTCTTTTGATCTCCACCACTATCCGGTTTGATGGAACGTGCACTATCTTACACGATTTACAACCGTACGATCCTTTGATGACGTAAGAGTTCTTCTTATCGAACGGCACTGAAAATACGTACGCCAAAATGTTGGATTTGGTGCTCAAAATATTCATCTTCAGGTTCTTCCTCATGTACCAGATTGGGCTCTTTGGTACTTTTGCTTCACCATTAGTATCCTTTGCTTCGTATATTCCCCAACTATCTACCAGCGTAATTTTCTAACCAGTACAAAGAAAAACTCATTTAAGTATGCTGTATGCATGTACTGATGTACATGACAGTAACATTGATATCAGAAATCCACATTAAATAGATGCTTATTTAGCTATTTTCATGAAATGGCCGTATTGTTATATGTACAATTATTATGTAAATGTATGATAATATGAAATAGAATAATAGTCAAAACTTTTGTGCTGAATGGAATTTGTAGAGATATATTCTAATGAATATGACGGGTTAATCGAAATTCATACCAATACAATTGTCCACATGCAGAATACTTGTGTACTTTTGACGTGACCGATTCTGGACGGTGGTGTACTCAGTCTTAATTTATATTATATACGTATATAATATCTTCTTTTTTATATATAATATCTTCTTCCATACTGTACAACTCTTTTTTATTGTTATAAATATCTTTAATCGACGTTTGATCAAAAAATATATATCTTTAATCGACGAAAACCAATCTGTCATTTTACTCTAAAATTGTGACTAACGAAAAGAAATATATTAGATTCATTGACTTGGAGATTTCCTAAGCAATCTAGTCTGAATATTTGATAACACCTCGAGTTATGCACTTATCAGACAAATTAAAAGAAGACTCGAGTTATGTATATCGTCGTTGTGAGTTGGGTACTAGGTGAATTGTTAACAATCTAATGGTTTGGTGTTAGAATCTTGAAGGAGGATATTGTATACTACAATGAATTCAACTAACAGACATATGGACGTGTATTTATTCTAATTAATGTATTTACCAACCTTGGTACGGTGCATGAGAAGGACGGAGTTGCCATCTTTGTCCATGAGGATGAGTTCTTCCGGTCGGGTTCGGGCATAATTATCAACCCGGTAGATCAAGTCTCCATTTGAGTCTATCACCGTGAAACCTTCACAACTAACAAGAAGCGATTTTCTCCATACTGTGAGTGTCGTACAGGCGTCTCCGATCTCTACGGTGGAGGTGGCGATCACTGTTTGTTCCGGAGATGACAACTCATCATGGCCGTGTACCGACCTTGACCGATGCTTCAAGAAAGGGAACATGTTCCGTTTTTTGGTGTTCTTGGTTTACTATTTTAAGAGTGTTTAGATCTTATAAGTTCTCAACACAAATATGGCAAGGTTAGGTATAGATAGATGATATATATATAGATAGAATGTGTTTGTCGACGCTGAGATATTATATTATTGTATTTATTGAGCAATACAATATTGTTCTATTTATTATTTTCATTTTTGAACAAATTTTTTATTATTATTTCATAATATTGTCTTCTACCCTTCTTTATTGCAACTTTCCAATTTCAAATATTATCCATTATTTCTCGTCTGCAGTAGTTAATGTCATGGACTTGTAGAGTGGACAATATTAGTAGAATTTCAAATATTATCCAAAATTGTCTTATTTATTACTATTATTTTCATAATATTGTCTTCTACTCTTCTTTATCGCAAAGAATGGATAATATTTGAAATATAAGACCGAGTTATGTTATTGTATTTCTTCCATAATACAATATTTTCTTATATATTTTAAGAGTGTTAAGAGTATTGTAGAAATTAAAGCCACTATATTTATATGGACACAAATATTATTTGAACGTTTGTCATAATAAATGATCAACACTTCACCACCAGCTATATGTAGATTGTAGTAATTCACACTTGTTAGGGAGGTACTTGAAAATCTGCACAAACAAATATGGTAGAAATATCATATATACCACATTAACGATTTAGAACATCATTATAAAAACAGTCCTCAACATATGAAGATTACTTCATCCAAATGGATGACTTAACATAAAAGTGGATGGGGTATTGTAAATCTAAGCCTTCGACTCATATGTAAAATATAATAAAATGTTACAAATATTTTTTTATGGGACACTTTCTAATAACTATCCATTGCTAATATTTTATTAAATTCAAATATCCTTTTTAAATATTTTTAAAGGTATACGGTCTATTAATATCAATTATTAAAAATCTCTGTTTGTAAAACTAAAAAACTAGATCTGAAAATCTATTTTCGGGAACTAATTAGGCAGTATTGTGTAATTAAGAACATCAAATTAATGTTTTGTGCATTTATCGTTTGAAACTTTTTTGATCCAGTACGTTTACACCAGGGCTCGGCTTGATATATCATATACTTAAACTCCACTTCTTTTTATAAGTCTTAAACTTTGCTTTTACACATATACAACCTGACACTGCAAAAATAGCTTGTTTCTGACAGAGGATTTCGTGAAATTCATCGGAGTACGAATACGTCATTATGATCAATTTCCTCGAACAATCTAATCAATTTTTTTAACAAAATACTGACAGATTAATTTTCGACGAACAAATTTCTAACGAAATTCTAGTGGACAATACTCCAACAAAATCCCAATGATAATTCAATTAATTAAAATAAATAAAATCTTAAATGAATTTAACTTAAAATATAAATTAAATTAATTACTTTAAATAAAATAAATTGACAAATTATTTTAATGAATATTTTTAAACATTTACATATAAATATAAAAAAAATTAGAAAAAATTTGTACAGTATAATTATTTTTAAAACGTTTATAAAATTTCAGAAAGAAAATTACAACATTTTATCTATTTAAAACATTTCTAGAGAAGTGAAAAACAGTTTTATATAATTTTAAAAACTTTAAAACGTTCTATAAATTAATTTTTTTTTTTAAATGGAAATTCTTTTATAAATGTTTTAAAAAGTCTTTTTGTAATTGAAATTTTGGTTTTAGATATGAAATATTTAAAATTTATGTTAAACTGGATACCTACAAGATCACCATGATATATATTAAGATATATATAAGATGTAGGTTAACAATACCTCAATTTTTTAAAACTATATGTTATGCATCAACAGATACATAATCTTTCTCATTAACAGTTATATACTTAAGCAAATATTTTACAGTGAGTTTTCAAAACATTTCAAATATTTTGAACATTATAAACCCATAAAAGTCATCAGTTTATCATCATTGGCTATTATTGATTTAAATTTGATGTTTAGAAACTCTAATATATAATTCGTTGGAACCTAGTCAAAAAATTTTGTCGAATTTTTGACGAATTTCCAATGAAATTTGAAATTCCTACGAATTTCCGGCGAAAATAGTATATTTGTCAAAATGTTGCCGGAAAATAAAATGTATCCGGAAGAAAAAGTCGTCTAATTTTTTGTGAAACACAAAAAGAAATTAACAAATTTAGTCCGTCAAAATATTTTAATTTTCTTCATTTTAACTTTCTCTTTATGTAAATTCTCTCCATTCTCTCTCTCTATCGAAAAACAACTGAAGAACAACCATAAATCCTTCTTCGAAACTCCCCTTAAATCATGTTAGTCATTTATTATCCTCTCTCAATAATCATATATGTTAGTTTGTATATGCGTTAGGTTAGATTTGATGTATTTTAGGGATTGAGATGTTAGAAATGAGTTAGGTTGGTTAATTTAAGATTTAATATGTTAGATTTTGTTAGAATTGTATTTTTATTTGTCAAGCACACAATTAAGTGTTAGAATTGTTAATTAGTTTTATGATTTTAAATGTTAGATTTGAGATTTGAAAACTTGTTTTATGTTTTTAGATGTTTTATAATTTTCATGTTGTTTAAAACATTTATGATTTTATAAAAATGTTTAAGGCTTTTATAGACCGTTTTAAGTTTTTATAAAAAGCTTCTATGTATTTTGTAACTTAAAAATGTTTTATGTTTTTAAAAATTTATAAAAAAGTATTTTTCACTTTTTAAAAACGTTTTCATTTTATAAAACGTTTTTCTGTTTTTTAATATTTAAGAAAAACGTTTTACAATTTATAGAAAACAAAATTTATCGAAAATTCATCAAACATTTGTGACCAATTTCCTACGAAATTTTACGGTTCGCTGGAAATTCGTCTAAAAATTCTGACAAAATTCTGATAAATATATAAACCCTAAACTATATCATAAATCATTTAATCTTCTTTGGGGATTGTTAGTATTTCGTCAAAAGTATTTCGTCGGAAAATTTTAGGATATTTTTGACGAAATACTAACTAATGGTCAAAATTTTATATTCATCCGAAATTTGTCAATAATTCTTGAGTATTTTTTGTAATGACGATTATTTTAGAACGATAAAGTCTATCATACACATTAAGATCATATCCTACATATATAAATATGATCTCAGTTTATACTCATGAACACACACAAATAAAATCAATCTACTAACGATGCATTTGTGATCACCATATGCATTTGTCACCGTAAACAATTAAACATAAACCAAGATTTGACTATCACCAATCTTTCTCCAAAAAAAAACCGTCTCTGATAAAACGGAATATTACTGCTCCTTGTCTAGTATATTCCTGATTCAAACTCCTTTGTCGAAGGCAAGCGTGGCCGAAATTGATTGGGTAGTGATTGGCAGGTAATCAGACTTTAGTTCTGGCATGCATGGTTTTCTGAGATTGATTAAACAATTTATATAATACTTTATGCATTTTAAAAATCTGTTACTGTATTAGGTAAGAACGTTTAGATTATGCAAGGGTCTCAAATTAGGCCACGTAAATAGATATGAGGTTCCAAGAATCTCTACTCTCTTTCTTTGTCTACGAATCTTTCCTTTTGAAAGAAAAATTCTTATCTTCTTAAAAGGCTGGTTAGGTGGAAACTCTTGCACACGAAAAAACATAGAAATAAGTTGTATAAACAATTAAGACAACTTCGATTGTGTAAGATAGCTAAATATCAGGTCGGAATACACTTTCTCAATAACAAAATTTTCAGTCGTATTCTATGTTTTAACTATTATATCCAACAGATGATTTGTTTAGCAAAAAAAAAAAGACTCAAAAGATGATCATGTTAGTAGAAATGAATATTCTTGAACAAATAAAAACAGAAGAAAGGAAACATCAAAATGAACATTAAATAATTTGGATATTCATATTGAAAAAGTAAATAAATAAGTGATCTATCATTTTCAAACCTGATTTGGTTGATCTTTGGTATGCCTTTTACTCCAAAAATCCTTCAAGAGTGATGTAGACACAGTGAAGCACGTGTTGAACACGTGTCGCGGACTCAGCAGTAGAATGGGCTCCACAAAGGATAGTTAGCTCTTTAGGCCAAGACCAAAACCTTTGTTCTCTAGGCCAAGACCAAAACCACGTAGTTATAGTTTAATCAACCCCACGTGCATGAGTCGTGAACAGTTTCTTCTCATCTTTCAGTTTTTATCTATAAATTCAAGACTCTTCCACAAACGCTGTGTGGACATATTGTTGTGGCCCGTTAACAATTCTATGTTTTTTTTCAAAATAATGTGTAGGAGATAGTCTAATGAAACAAGTACCATTTACATGATAATGTTTATCAACACATTTTTAAATATTGTTTTGTTTTTTTCACCGAAATTGGTAAAAGGAAAACAATATTTAGTATTTTGTTCTTCATTGTTTTTAATATAATGTTAAGGAAATAATCTACTGGATCCTATCTGTCGACATAAAAAAAGATAACCAAAAGTTGTTGGTTTGTGAGTTCATTGAATATATATACTAAAGACGTAAATGAAACAAGAAGTCAGGATGGCCGAGTGGTCCAAGGCGCCAGACTCAAGTTCTGGTCCTCGTAAGAGGGCGTGGGTTCAAACCCCACTTCTGACAATTGTTTTACCATTTTTAAGTAACTATGAAAAATAATTTCCAAATGTCACGTTCGTATGTTATATTTTGACTTTTAAGTTTGAATCTCGTACACATACACAATTTACGCAGGTAACAATTTTAAAACCAACAAATTCTAGGTGTGGGCACACAGATCGGATATTTGAAGGTATTTGTGATTTGCTTCGAATGCTACGAATATTTAATAAGTTTGATATAAATTTGTTTTGTAAAATATATTTTTCAATCATATATAAGATAAAAATTAAAATCGGTAGTGAATCTACATATTTTGTAAATTTTTTAAACTTTGTTAATAATTATAATAACACAAAAACTTAAGAAAAACATTATGATTATCATAATGTTTTTATTTTTCTTATATATAATACTTATATATAAGTAATAATGTGAATATAATTGGTCAAATCATATGTTAACATAATAATTATATAATTTTATACATTTAAATGTTAAAATGTAATAAAAATATACATGTATTTATATATTGTCGGACCGGATCGGATATCCGTTTTTCAAAATTTTAATATTTGTGATTTGTTTCGATTTTAACGGATATTGATTTTTAGTATTTGCTTTAATTCGAAAGCTTACGGATATCCAAAATTTTCGGATCGAATCGAAACGAATAACGAATTAAATTTAACGGATAAAATGCCGAGCCCTAACAAATTCCACCATTTATTCAAGAAACAAATCCCACTGACAGTTATTTTTTACCATTTTTAAGTAACTATGAAAAATAATTTCCAAATGTCTCGTTCGTATGTTATATTTTGACTTTTAAGTTTGAACTCTCGTACACATACACAATTTACGCAGGTAACAATTTTAAAACCAACAAATTCCACCATCTATTCAAGAAACAAAGGCAAACTCAATCCAATTATCAAAGAAACAGTGAGAACAGTCGCATAACTATTTATTATGATTGAACCGTTAACCAACATTTCATTACATATCGTAAACCAACCCCAGAACCAAACCGAACAGCTAAACTTTTTTTTTTTTTGATCAAAACCGAACAGCTAAACTATTTTATCTAATCCGTGTCTAACTCCGACCCAGTTGAAGCCAAATCAGGAGCTGTCTCGGCGCCATTATACTGCTGAATCACCAGAACCGACGCTCTTGTCGGAGATTCCGCCGATATCAACAAACTCCCGACAGGTCCAAGCTCTGCACACTCACTATTCTCCCTAATAGCCAATGCAATTTCTCCACCTGGCATTCTACCCACCAAAAACAGATTGCTCCGCCGCATCTCCTCAATCGCCGATCTAACATCCACGGCGGCGTTTTCCACACGCTTCTCCACAAACTTAATCGATTCATCCACCGACGATTTCTTCCTGATCTCAGACATAACCTCCTCATCGGACTTTACGAATTTCCCATTCTCATTCTTGTTGCTGTTCTCCACATCGACACGTGTAATCTCTCCGACTCTCTCCGGCACCACCACGAACCAAAAAACGGTTAATGATATTCCGGGATGCTCCGCCATGCGTAATCCATACGCCAAAGCTTCACGATCGTCACGTCCACCGAAGAACAACACCACGACTGAGTAAGACACGTCCTGAGCCGAGACTTGACTCGAACCACCGAGTCCACGGTCAACGAAGATCCCAACGGAGCAAGGAGCATCAACCAAAACCCTCCGGTTAACCCAACGGTAATCACCACGCGTCGTCTCCAACGAACCATCGAGCTGTTGATGTTTGTGGAAGGGCAGAATCACAATGGAAGCTCTTTTTCTAGCTGCTGTCATGCAGATGTCTTCGTGGATATCGGACATGGATGAGATCGCTGTCATTGGTCGGACGTTGACTCTGCTTAGGTGCTGAAAAGCTTGAAAAGCAACGACCACTTGATCTGCGTTGTTGTTAGCTCTTCTGTTCCAAAAGGGCATTCCGTTTTTGCGGACTTTGTGAACCATTAGAATAGCTGAAGATCTCTCTGAGAGTTCTCTGAGGTGTAAAGCGTAAACGCATAGTCCTTCGCCTTTCTCTATGCCTCTTGAAGCTTCTAGGAGGTTTATTATTGAAGGGATGCTTCCTGCTCCATGGAAACATGTTAGGATTCGGAGCTGTGTGTTTGTGTTGTCTCGTTCTACCGTCCTGTGTTTGTACTCTCCTTCCTTCTTTGATCTTCTCGCTGGTTTGTAAACTGCCATCACGATTGGTGTGGTGATGAAAGTTGTGAAGAGAGCCATTAGAACCATTATAGCAAATGTCTGATCATTCAGAACCTGAGGTAAGAAACCAAAACAGAGAAAATTTATTATTACCTTTCTTGATGCGAATGTGTGTTTAAAGGTTGTTACCTTTCGATCTTTTCCGATGTTGAGGACGATGAGTTCGACCAAACCTTTAGTGTTCATGAGGAACCCTAAAGCTACAGCTTCTCGCATAGGTATCTTGAAGGCAAGGGAAACACCTAAAGTGCCAACAATCTTACCAAAACAAGCAGTGAAGGTGACTAAAACCAGAAGACCCCAAGACTGAGCACCTTGAATCGTCGCCACGTTAGTCTTCAAACCACTCGCAACAAAGTAAAGAGGCAAGAAGAGACCAGAGACAAGATCCTCCACCTTCTCAATGAGGGCACCAGCAAAAGGCCCTTCTTTAGGGATCAAAACACCCACCACAAAAGCACCAAACATAGAGTGGATTCCAATAGCATCAGTTATGAATCCGCAAACAAGAACTATTGCTAAAGTGGCACAGATGTAGGTTTCTTCAATGGGTTCTCCCTCATGACACCTCCTCGCAATCCATCTAAAGACTGGAGGAACGATGCAAATAGCAATGACTACAAAAGCACACCCAGCAAGAAAAACCCAAAGAGAGACTAAAGGAGATGTGCCGGATCCTGAGAGAGCAATGGCTAGAGCGAGGAGAATCCAAGCTGCCACGTCGTTAACAGCAGCAGCAGACATGGCGAGTCGACCTATCTCAGTGGTTAAGAGCTTGAGCTCAGCCAAGATACGGGCCAACACAGGGAAGGCAGTGATGGAGAGAGCCACACCCATGAAGATGAGAAACGCCACACTGTCTACTCCTTTGGAGATTGTTGCTCTGAGCACAAATGAAGAACCAATGCCAAGAGCAAAGGGGAGAGAGATACCAGCCAGGGCGATTCCTAAAGCCTTTTTACCGGTGTTACGAAGAGATTTGGTGTCAATCTCTAAACCGGCGAGGAAAAGGAAGAAGAGGAGGCCGAGGTTAGCCAGAGTTTCTAGAACAGTCAGGCTGTTCTTAGGGAACACAGCGTCTAGAAAACCCTTAGAACGGCCAAGAAGAGACGGTCCAAGCATAATCCCACCCTGCAAAATCAAATCATTAATCATTCACCAAAAAATGAAACAAAATTGGTATTTTGATCAAAGGAAAGCTTACAATGACTTCTGCAATAACACGAGGTTGTCTAAGGGGTCTTAAAAGGTAAGCAAGGAGGCGAGTGAGAAGGACAACGATGACAATCTGAAGAATTGCAAGAGGTAATGCGAAGTCTATAGGGTTATCTCCTTGGAAAACTCCATTGGAGGTTGCTTTCATCAAAGCTGGACAAGCTTGTACAGTTGAAGTATTTGTCACCATTCTTGCAGACACAAAAACAAGAAGCTTCTTTTATTCTATTCCGAGAGAAGATGGAAGAAAGTAACTCAACTTCTTTCTTGTAGATCCCTACTAAGAAATACAAAAACAATGAAGCTCTGATCTAAAATCGTACTTACATATATATACAAGAGAAAATCAGACTTACAAATCAATAAACCACATATCAAAGTCAAATACCATTCGAATTGCGATAGATTACATTAGATTCGGAATCTGTTATCAGATACTCATAAACATTTTATAACGGAAAAGAGAAAAGATTCCACCAAACAAAAATACCACATGCATAGAGTTGCACCAGAGAGATACTATACGATCTACAATAGCAAAATTAGACTCTTACTTACTTCACCAAAAAAAAAAAAAAGCCTAGGATCGGGAGAAACCTAGAAATTTCCGGAATCTAACTGATCTAAATAAACGCATTATGAAGAGATTTATGCACCTGGAGAGAACTCGAGTGATTCTGATCTCAACAAGTAAACGAAACGCAATTTGTTATATACGCGGCGCCGACATGTAAAGATCGGAGAGGATGATTCGCAGGCGAAGAAGACGTCAAAAATCAGGGGACTGAAAAGAAGTTGGATGGATTATTACGACTTAAATAGAGAGAGAGAAGCGCAGTCAGTGTTTCAAAAAGCATATGAGCCCTTCTTTTCTTTTCTGATTCTTAATGCTTAGTCACTCCTTTATTACTTCTTCCTACTTGTTGCATTTTTTAATTAGGATCAAATTTGTTTGTTTTTTTGGGTATCTCCTTTCATATTTCGTTTTTTTTTTTAAATCCGAAAGAGGAGGCCCCAAAGTCAACTTTTGTTTCGGCCTGCATTTAATAATTCATGTTAGCTAGTCTAGTATGAGAACGATACATATACAATAAGTTGGCAAAAAAAAAAAAACCGATACATATACAATAGTGTTATACTGTTATTCTTTTTTCTGTCGTCGATAAAACAATTAAAAATGGTATTTATTTTTATAGAAACAAATAATAAATAAAGAAGTTATTGCTTTTATAAGCTGCCGAATTTAAATTTAGAAAGATTGTTGATATGTTAAATCAAATCTTGATTCTGGATTTTTCGAACAAAATATTCACTTCTTTTTTAATTCTGATTAATTATTCAATTGAAGATGGCAATAAGTCTATTTTTTCTACTTTCCACAAAAAAAATTATTCATATATTTTTGATATTAAAACTAGGTTTAATTCGGTTAGTTGAGATTGACAACGACTATTCCAAAACATCTTGAGCTTATATGTGGTCTTAAGTTCTATACTCCTATTGATTCAATTTGTCAATGGTACAAATTGTACATAAGTTAAAAAGAAAACTAATTACATGAACCAAAGTTATCCCGGTGAAAGATTCCATATCATTAATTTTAAAAATGTTATACGAGTTTACTTTAAATTATAAGCCGTCAACATGTTCATGAATATCCCATCCTCTTGTCGTTCCTTATAAAGTAAGTAATATACGGTTGGCATTTATGTAAATCTTATGTTATCAAAATATCTATCACTTTTAATATCAACTACACATTGACCCGCCCAACTCTAGCGTTTATTTATTTCTATTGTTATTATCCTTATCAATATAGGATAGTGTTTATCTTATTCCATATGACGGTCTATTATATTGTATAAATAGAGTTGACATAATGAGAATAAGAACATCATTCCACAACACGTTATCAGCACGACCGTCAACCTTAGCTAAAAACAAAACCTAGCTCTCTATCTCTCCTACCACCGCCGGCACCCACTCACTCTCTCCTTCTCGGCGCAAGCACTCTCTCTCTCCTCGCCGGAAGTACTCGGAGATTGGTGTTCCATTCACGGTCTTCTCTCCGTCTCTTGGTGGTCCATTCAAACCTACAAACAAGGAAAAGGTAAAGATCTATAATCTGAGAACATAGATCTAGGTAAACCTAATCTGAAAAAAAAATCTTGGTTTACCTTATAACCTAAACTCTAATAACTAAAGTCGCATATATTACCCTAGTTTTGATACCGTTTTATTACTTATAAAAGTCCGACTTTGTCTTGTTTGTTTTAAAACCGAGATCTATAATCTGCTTTGTTGTTTTGATCATCGCGTTGCTTGTTGAAACCTCGTTATTGTTGTTTATTTAAAGAACATATTGATCGCATTGAATCATTGAACCATGACGCTATTTATGATTTGTAACTTAACTGATTATTGTTAAGACATAACTTGAACTCTATAGTATTGCCGCTGTGAACCTTGAGCCTTGATAGTATCGTTTGCCTTGAACCAACAAACCCGTATTGCTTGATCTTGATACATCACCATGAACATCTTGCTTATATAAGAACCCCTTGAAGCTTGATTGATTTTGTGTGCTGTTAAATCTGAGAGCTTGAACCTGATTTGTTTGACTGAGACAATAGCATGAACGTTTTTGTTTAAGACTTGATAGCATCATTGAAACATGAACTTGAATCTTACTTGAACTACTTTGTTTGTTTACTTGATCCGAGAGCTTAGGAGTTTGTTCTATTGATAAGTTGTTTATATAGAATTGATGTTTGTTAGAACTGATCACATACATGAACTTGAATATCGAACTTGATAGCTTTGATCTCTATCGCTTTAAACTATGAACCGCATTGCTTGTATCACCATGAACTCGGCTTGATTTCATTACTAGAATCTGAACTTGATCGAACCAGCTTTATCTTGAACTTGATCGAACTTGAATCGAACTTAATTTTGAACCGGCTTGATTTTGAACTATAATTTGAACTTGATCGAACTTGACATTGTTTTAAAACCAACTTGATCATCAATTACTTGTACATGCTGCCGCGCTTGTTAAGTTTTGTCTATCACACACCTTTATGAAAGTTGTTCAACCTTACTTGCTTGTTTGAAAATCGTTTGATGTCAAAACCGAAAGGCCTTGAAATTCGTATTACCTTGCTCAAGATATGTTGCTCCTATTACTTGTAATGTACTCAAGATATGTTGATAGTAACCGAAAAATATATAAGGCCTTGAAACCTTCATGAGTGTTACTTGTAATTATGTTTCACGTATTGATGTCTCTTGTACTATATCACCACGAACTCGTCTTGTTTAAAACCAGAACCGTATTACTCCACCCTAGAACTTGAAACTTAAAACATAAAGTTGATTGTCTGGCACTGCTCGGGAGTTGTTAATAAACCTATAAAAAGCCTTGAAACCTCTTATTGTTACTTGATAAACTCGTAAACTTGTGCCCGAACTTGAACTTGATTGATCTAAAGCTTGAACTCATTTGATTCATAATCTTGTTATCATCATCTCGGCTTTACTTATAATGAACCTAGACCCCCCCAAGTCAATTATTGTTTAGGACATAGAACGAGGCCTTGAAACCTAAATTATTATGTGCCTTGTACCGTAGTGATGATTTGCTCGTCTTGCCTTTGCCTGTAATGTCAAAATCGAAAAAAAAAAAATCCTTCTTTGCGTGCCTTGCATGATACGGTAATCACAATGTCATGTTGATTATTTATGTGGTTTGTTTACACTCGTTTTTTATTGACTCCTAATGCAAATGAAAAATATAAAAAAAAACATTATTAATATATATATATATATATATATATATATTATAAAGAAAATATATATACCTCTCTATATACAAAGTATATATAAATAATAAGAATAAAATTATTATATATATCTAAAAGTATGAATCTATTAATTTTTCAGATGTCGAAACTAAGCAACTTAGACTATGTTGCCTTGAATGTCTCTGGTGATAATTACTTGCAATGGGCACTTGACACAAGAATTATGTTAAGGT
>JABAYD010053961.1:0-14233 GCA_014822095.1 Diplotaxis tenuifolia
GATGGAGGGTCGTGCTCGACACGATGTAGTAGAGTGTTCATAGAGTCAACCAATGCAAGGGTGTACTAAGGTTGTCAAAAAAATCAAATAATTTTTAATCTAAATGGTATTATGTAGAGACATGGATATCAAGAGAAATGATGCTCAAAGCGTTTAATCTACATATAAAAATTATGGATTAGAGAGTAATTCTAAGACTACTAGTGTATATTTTCATTTACTTAATTAAGTTTTTTTTTTGTTTGTTTTGGAGAAGAGAGAAGAGGTCAGAAAGAGGGAAAGTTTCCCTCCAAGAGATGATGACGTGGACAAGTGCCGAATAAAAACAAAACACTTCTTCCTTCCTCTGTTTACGCCCATGATTTTCGCTTAGCCTCCTCTCTCTCTCAAAAAAACTCCAATCAAATCAAAATCTCTTTTTCTCTCTCCCTAAATATCAATTACAATTTTATTTTTCAACAATTAATAATTATTCACACATCAGATCAAAAAAATCAAGGTTTTTGTGTTCTCACGAATAAATGCTTCGTGTGATCTGAGAGATTCTTCGTCTGTGTCGAATTTGATCGGGACATTGTTCTCTCTTTGGATTCAGTGCCGCCTTTCAATGGCGTGAAACATTAAAGTCAAATGGCTCCTACCAAAAACTCAGGATCTTCTTCACAGCCTCTGCAGCCACCACCACAACAACATCAGAATCAACAGCAGCAGAATAACAATCGTTATGAACAAGACCTGGAGACTCATGTGCGTCTCTCTCTCCTCTCTGATTTTCGAATTCCATCTCCGATCAATCCCTATTCGTTTCTCAATGTTTGTTTCTCCGTCAAAAAAATATTCATCAACATTTGTTTTCTTGCTTCCGATGATAGGGTGACACGTGTAGCATTCCACAGTCTGGAAACTCAGACTCACGTTCCCGTGGTGGCAACACGGTAATTACATTCTCACAGTTACGGCGCCTAGATTGCTCTCTAATCACTAGGCACTCATAATCATTAGACATATGCTGTTTGTTGTTAATAAGACGCTAAGAAGATGTATGCGATTTCGCTTAAATCCTAAATAGTCTGTTGTTGAGTTATATCTCTGAAGCTCAGTTAGTTTTGTTAACTGAAGACTGGATTTTACTTTTTTTTTTTTTTCTGTTTTTGTAGGTTTTCAAGAGTGGACCTCTATCTATATCATCAAAAGGTAATGCTTACTTTTTAGTTATCAGGAAGCCTTTCTTATTCTGTGTGACAGTACAGTACTATGGTTGTATCTTAAGGTTGCCTTTCACCTCCTTCTGTTTCACTTTAAATACCTTTTCAACTTTGATTCTGGGAATTCACGATTGGAATGTAGTGCAGATTCGTTTATGTCCTTTGGTTAATAAGTTCCAGTGGTTTTCTTAACACAGGGCTTGGGTGGACATCTTGGAAGAAGAGATGGTTTATTCTGACGCGTACTTCACTCGTTTTCTTTCGGAGTGACCCGGTACGCTTTCCATTTTCTGATAAAGTGTGCTGCAAAATGGTTGCTTTCTTTAAAGTTATTATTACCAAATCGCAGTAAGCTTTGACTGTCTCTCTGTGAATATGAGAGTGCAGTCCACCAATTTCTTTTAGCTTTTCATCAACTTGACTCACATGAGAACTAGGATAGGGCTCAAAGGTATAAGACTATAAGAGTAAAAGTTTTTACTGGATAGTGGAGGAGCTTTAGCTGCTTTCTGTCCGCTTCTAACCTCTCTAGTCATTTGATTTCTAGCTTTTTTTTTTTTTAATTTTCTTCATTCTTTGAGAAAGTACTAAATGCATTTAAACGAATAGCGCATTTTCCTTGAAAAAAACTGGGGGAAAATATTATACCAGATATATTTTCAGGGGACGAGACTGTTATTACAGAGGCTTGCTATCTCACATTTTTTCTGTTTTATTTTTCAGAGCGCAGTCCAGAGGAGCAGTGAGGTTAATTGGACCCTTGGGGGAATTGATCTCAACAATTCAGGCAGGTTGGCTTATATTTCTTGGAATCATTGTTGTTTTCTTACTATAGTCTTTTTAACCGATGTATTATGTTAATACATCAGGGTCAGTTTTGCTAACATCATATAACTTCGGACTATTTTTTGTAGTGTGGTTGTTAAGGCAGATAAAAAGCTGTTGACTGTTCTCTTCCCTGATGGTCGTGATGGACGCGCCTTCACACTCAAGGTTTCTTCAAAACTTTTCTTTCCTCTTCTGTTTCCTTGTCTCCTTAACTTGTTATTATTATCAGTTGCATCCATCTTGATTGTGCATCTTATCTTACATTCTGATATTTTATATTGTCTGAATTTTATTCTTGCTCATTTCAAACTATTACTATTCGCTGAATTTTCTGTTCTAATCTGCTCTCATCTTTATCACCTCTATTGCATAGCAAACTATAGTTTGAAACGTACATTTAAATATGAATTCGATGATTATTTTTGGCGTAATTATAAATCATGCAAGGACCGAGATTCATTGATGGATCAACTTTGCATTCTGATTTGATACTTTTTTGGCAGGCCGACACTATGGAGGATCTACAGGAGTGGAAAGTTGCTCTAGAAAGCGCTTTGACTCAAGCACCTAATGCTTCTCATGTTATGGGTCAAAATGGTATCTTCACAAATGATCATGCAGATGCCCCTGTCAGTGTTGAAGAACAGAGTATGTTTGTCACTTTTCTAATGATTTAGTCTTTAAAATTCATGTATTACAACAAGATGAGTGTTGTGAGAATGTCAAAGGTTTTGTCCTCTCTAGAAAACCTAGCGACTTGGGAATATATTATCATGTAAAATATATATCCCCTTCGTCTGGAGCTCAAGGCTGAGTAGTTAGTATCGAAAGGCTCACAAGAATGTGGACACACTTTAGGCAATCCTTGACATCCAAAGATTAGGTTCTCTTTCAATTCATTTGGACAATGATGTATTTTCCCACATTTTTACAGAAGATGAAACACCAACTAGATCAACTGTCATTGGAAGACCAGTTTTGCTTGCTCTAGAAGATGTTGATGGATCTCCATCTTTCTTGGAAAAGGCCCTTAGATTTGTTGAAGATCATGGTATTAGTTTCAGGCTTTCAGCTTGATTTGCTGCTTATGTTAGCCATATTGAGCATAAAATACAACTTTATCTGCAGGTATTAATGTAGAAGGAATCTTGAGACAAGCTGCTGATGTTGATGATGTTGAACATCGGATTCGTGAATATGAGCAAGGTTTTGAATCTCTGCATATACATGATTTGGCTATCTATTCTATCTTCTTTTTTTTCTGCTTTTCGAATTTATATTAATACGTAGTCACTTGGTTCAGGCAAAAATGAGTTTACTCCCACGGAGGATGCTCATGTTATTGCTGATTGTCTTAAGGTACCTGACCCTTGTCAATACTATACTGACTTAGTCTTTCTTTCTTAAGTCTCTCTAATTGTATTTTGAATGTGCAGTATGTTATCAGAGAGTTGCCTTCCTCTCCGGTGCCTGCATCTTGTTGCAACGCCCTTCTGGAAGCTTGCCGTAAGTTTATCATTCTCTACTGTTTTTTTTTTCTTTTATTTTTTCTGTGTCTGAGTCCCTTCTCTGGTATTATTCCATCCAAGCTAAATACACTAAGCAAATATCTTCCTCGGGGTTTACTGTGATCATTATATTATGAATTGTGGAGCTTTACACAAATCTATTTCTGCCTTTTCCAAACTTCTCCCGGGATGTTATACTTTACTGACATCCAAAAATGTTATAAAAAAAAATTATCTTTTAAGACCCCCTTCATCAAGATTTGGAGTGCGTTGATGAAGGGGGTCTTAAAAGATAAATTCACGGTGAGATGGGATTTGATTCAAAATCTGTTGAGAGACAAAAGGTGGAGTGGGATGCATCTGTTCATCATCAGGTACACGTTTCAAGCCTCAGTATACATGATCTGGCGTGAACGTAATAGAAGAAGGCATGGAGAAGCTGAGTCTCCTGCAGCTCTTCAAATAAAGTTTCTTGATAAAAATATGAGGAATAAGCTCACTTTAGTACAAAGGGAGGGTGTTGGAAAGATGGGAGAGGGAATGCAGTTTTGGTTTCAAACAAGATAAAGCGTGTTGTTTAAGTTTTGAAGTGTTGAAGTGTTCACCTAGTAGGAGTGAGTGCTAGGGCCTAGTAGGAGTGAGGGCTAGGTTGGTTTTGAGCTTGGAAAGGAGGGGAAAACCAGTAGGAGTGAGGGCTGGGTGTCTAGTAGGAGTGAGAGCTAGACATATTCTTGATGGAGGTGGAGGTTGAGACGTTGGTTGGAAGTTTGAGTTCTCTATTTTCAGATTTGATCTTTACAAATGATAGTAGCATTGAGTTTATGTTTTACAGCTTTTCTATTTGAGACAAATTCTGAAACATTTGATGTAAGGTTTTTTTTTTGAGTTTAAATTTAACATTTTGATTCAAAAAAAATAATGTTATAAAAAATGAGGTTTGCTCGCCTCTTCTCATTGCAACATATCTTTCCCTGGATTTATAACGTGTAACATTATCAGGTACTGACCGTGGCAATAGAGTCAATGCTATGCGGGAAGCAATTTGTGAATCATTCCCTGAACCAAATCGTCGCCTTTTACAAAGGTAGTCTCTTATCTGTTTTCACGTTTAGCTTACGAAAGTTTAGAGATGAACCGTTTTTATGCGCAAAACCACCAGTCATTGAACTCCATGATCTTATAGAGCCTTCCACCTCTCCAATTTATTGAGCACGCTTAGGGAGTTTGTTCACTATTTGTCATTAATTGTGTTTGTTTTTTTCTTACAAGAATCCTGGTGATGATGCAAGTAGTGGCCTCTAACAAAAATGTGAACCGTATGAACACGAATGCTGTTGCAGCGTGTATGGCACCTTTACTTCTTCGACCTCTTCTGGCTGGCGACTGTGAAATTGAAAATGATTTTGATGTCGGCGGTGATGGTTCTATGCAACTTCTGCAAGCAGCAGCCGCAGCGAATCATGCCCAGGCTATAGTGATAACGCTGTTAGAAGAATATGCCAGCATATTTGGAGTAAGATTTTACGTTTTTACATAGTGATCCTCTCTCAAGTGCTGAAGTAGTATGGTGAAACCCCGAGGCAGTTTGAAAGGACACTTTTTCCAGTCACTAACTTCTAGCTACACAAATGGTCTATGCCTGCAGGAAGGTTCATTATCGCCCGGTTTGTATTCTGACTCAGAAGAGAGTGGTAGTGGAACGGAGGTGGGAACAGATGATGAAGAGTATGACGATGACGATGAAGAATATGATGGCACACAGGGATCGGATGACTACACAGATGAGGAAAATGACCTTGAAAATGTGTCAGACGGATCATACAGTGAGAGTGCTGCCTCGGACGACAATCATGCGGATGACATTGATCAAGATGACCATAAGGCACGGTCCTATACTAAGGTTCAATAACTAAAAATTTCCTAAAAAAAACTCTTGTTGATTAATAGAATGATTAATCAGCTTACTAGTGAGAACTACATATGTGGATTCTAGAATTCTTTTTGAAGTTTACACTGATGAATCATGTCACATGACATTTGCATTGTTCGTTTTGCAGATAAATGATAATTTAAGTTCTGAATCCAAAACTCCAAAAGGAACTACGACTCCTCAAGTTACTAAGAAGCTTTTATCAAGCTCTAAACGATCTTCACTACAACGGCATGATGATGCAAAAAGGGATGAAAGTATCCTGGTTAGAGGGGCTGATAATACGGAGGTAAAGTCTGTTGTAGAGGTCTCAACAACTGAGGATAAAAGCTCATCAACACCAGATGTGTCATCTGACATTAAGAAACCGTCTACATTATCAACTCCACCAGGGGGAAGTAATAGGCGCTGGGGCCGTACCCCAGTAAGTTTCTTATATTTCCCTAAAATTCCCAGGGAATAGTTCTTGATGTGGCTTTCCTAGCTCTCAAGGGATCAAGATGTTTAATAACAGTTTGGTCTTTTATGTGCCCAGGGGAAGAAAAACCTTTCTATGGAATCTATTGATTTCGCAGTGGAGGTGGAGGTGGAGGTGGACGAGGACGAGTAAGTAACATCATCTCTACCAGTGATTTACATCTTTTGTCACTTCCTCGTTTGGTTGTAAGGCTTTCATTGTTTAGATCAAAACTTAAAAGGAGAACTTGTCAAAACTTTATAGTCTATACTTGTTTCGACTTAATAGATCCTATAAATCAACGTGATCTACTACTCCTAAATGTGTACTTAAACCGACAATGGTTATATTTTGCAGTGCTGACATTGAAAGACTTGAGTCAGCCAAATCGGAGCTACAAAACAGTATTTCAGAGGAGGTCAGGAATAAATCCTTCTGAGTTTGTTTTTGCTTTTGCTAACTCGTTCTCTATACAACTAGTGGTTTTAACGAGTATATGACATGTAATCAACCTTCATTTTTTTTGTAGAACAGGTTAAAAACAATGCAGCTCTACAGGCTAGTCTGGAGCGACGGAAGAAGGCTTTGTACGTGCGGCGAGAAGCACTAGAGAGAGATGTAAGGCTTAATACAAAACCATATCCTAGCTACGTGATGTTTGTCATTATCGAGTGTTTGCAAGTTCTTTTAGATATATAAATGTGCTATACCTTATTCCTCTAGGTGGGAAGACTAGAAGAACAGCTGCAGCAAGAGAGAGACAAGAAAATAGCTCTGGAAGCAGGACTGAACATGTCAAAAGGGAATCAATCTATTCCAGAAATAACTGATGAAAAGGTTGGTCTTCTTCGTTGTGTCTAGCAACTCTTTTATTTATATTTGTTTGGTTAAAAATACATATCCAACTTGAAATACATGCTCATTTTTACAGTTGAAGAAAGATCTGCAAGAGGTAGCTCAGGCGGAGGCTGATATTGCCAAATTGGTACATAAGGTTGATGATCTTGAAAATAGACTTAGTCAACAGGACGTAAAAGCCTCTGGTTCAACCCACGGTGCCCGCAAAGAATCTCGGAAAAATCCAGAGAACAGTGCAAAAATGTAAGGACTCATCAACATATCCACCTCATACCTCATAACTTAATGCTTTTTTTGAAGTATACAAAGTTAAGTACTACTCTTCCTTCAACTTTGTCACACAGGAAGGAGAAACAAAAGGATACTGAAGCAGCTCCTACTCACGTATCCGAAAGGTCATTGCTCAAGGTAACACATTGGAAACATCTCAGATATATATACATATCCTGTGTAACAATGCACTACAGATCCGTAACATTTTGCAGGATGAGCAAGGTTCTGCAAGAGAAAATGAGATAGAGGAGCAACAAGATCCACGGAAGAAAAGCTCGCAACAAAATACCTCAAAGCTTACGGGCATGTCAAAGAGGTCTGGCTCAAAGGGAGAGGTAAGAAACAAAACACAAACGCAACACCATTATATTGCAAACAAGTATCCTTCAAAACTAGGAGCTGAGTGTAAACAAACAGGGAAACGCAACCACTTCTGCACTTTCCAAAATAACAATGCGACTCAACTTCCTCAAGGAGAGACGGAGTCAGATCGCAAGCGAGCTCTCAAACATGGACAAAGGAAAAAACACAGGGCAGCCCAGTC
The DNA here is from genome assembly GCA_014822095.1 of Diplotaxis tenuifolia. Taxonomy (NCBI): domain Eukaryota; kingdom Viridiplantae; phylum Streptophyta; class Magnoliopsida; order Brassicales; family Brassicaceae; genus Diplotaxis; species Diplotaxis tenuifolia. The sequence continues at coordinate 7,604 of JABAYD010053961.1, forward strand.
CATCCTCGGTGCAAAACCAAAGCTTGCAAGAAACTGAAAGAGACACAGGATCAAGCCAGAGCCAGAACCAGGAGTCACAGAGCAGCAAACTCCATAGCCAGCATGTTCTTGATAGAGGAAGATCCGAGAACGGAGGAGATAGAGGCAGAGGAGGAAACCAACCCAGCACAACACCAAGGACCTTCTCCAGATAATCCCCTTTATTAGAGCTGCTTAACATCAACTTCCAAAAATGTACAGCCACCAGGTTTACTTATATACTTATTCTTCACCCCATAACAACAATTAACATATTCATTCTTTTTATTTGGTGTTTTAACTCTGCATTTGATCTGTTATTTTGGTAGAGACATTCACTCATAACAGCAAAGAAACAAAAAAGTTATCTGTATTCTAACAACAATGCTTGAACCAAAAAAAAAAACTGAAAAATAAATAAACCAATGCAAATAAATCCCTATCAATGCTACTAGTTTGTATTCTTCTTCTTAGTCGTCATCATCATCATAATCATCTTTCAAAACAATAATCAAAAATCACGAAGCAGCTTCTTGACTTGCTCCAACGTAACAAACAGCACAACAGTGAAAGGCCCTTGCCTACAAACCGTAGGAACAAACCCTTTATAAAGAGCCATCGGCCCCTCCGCTCTAACCGTCTTCACCGCACAATCCCACGCGCCTTTATACTGACCCTCCCCACCACGCGCGTCCACCTTCATATTCATCACCCTCGTCTTCACCACATCAACAGGATTCGACGCAACAGCCGCAACAATCCCCGCCGCGAAACTCGCCACCACGTGAGTCCCCAACCCATCCTTCATCACCCCGCTCTCAACTATCCCTTCCTTGAACTGATCGTACGACGCTAGCTGCGCCGCCGTGACTATCATCGCTCTGTTGATCGTCAGAGCAGAGCCACGCCACAGGCTCGCCACCCCTTCTTGCTTCGCCATCCTCTTGATCGCGTCTCCCACGCCGGCGTAGTTACGACGCTCCGAGACGGGGAGCCTCCCGTCGGCTTGCATACGCACCATCGCCACGTCGGCTGGGTTCCCGACGGCGGCTCCGATCCCGCCGCCGACTAACCCGGCGGCGATTTTACGGGTTAGGCTCAGCTTACCAGATTCCGGATCAGTCCATTTGTTTTTTAAAACTTCGTAGAGACCCATCCTGGTGGTGGAGTAGAGAGTTTGTCGGAGGAGAGTGGCGGAGACGCCGGAGAATAACGCGGCGGCGCCTTCGGTTTTGACGAGGTTGATTCCGAGGGAGATTGGTCCTACTTTGGGAACCGTGGAAGTAGTCTCGAGAAAAGCTGCGGGGGAATTGTGGAAAGCGAGAGCTGGACGGAGGAGAGTGACGGTGGAGGAAGCTTCGCCGTGGAGCTGAAGACGAACCTTGATGAGATCGAGAGGGTGTGTGGAGCAACCGGCGACTACAGAGGCGATCCCACCTTCCACGAAACTTTTCACTCCCATTGCTTTAAAAATTGGATTTTTATTGGTTTTCTTGTGATTTTAAGACTAAAGCTGAAGGAAAGAGAGATGTCTGAAGAAGCTTGGAGATGCAAAGTAGTTATAGTGAGTTTTGTGACGCGGTTTTGTGTTGTGGAGTAAGAAGCAGCTGTTCAATGTTGACGAATGCTTTTCTCCAGCTTCTTCGCAGTAGGATCTGCGAGTGGTCTAATCATTAAAGTAAAACCCTAATTGCTGTTAGGATCCAAGTCAGGCTCGCCGGTTATAAAACTGGTCAAAGTTAAAAAGACGTGTCTGTGCGTGGCGGCCCATTGCTTGATGTTTGGGCTTAAGTCAGGAGTAATTGGGCTTTTAAAGCGCTATAGCAGGCACACGCCTTAACCGCTTGGCCCAAGCGACTTATTGCTTTGAAAACTCCATTAGTGTATTTAACCATGTAAATCTAGCAAAACCGCATGATAACATGCCAAGTAACGAGCAGACCCGTCTATTGCATTTGTATTTCGTTCACCACACCACTTGACTATCCCTTTAGCATTTCACAAAGATGTGCATTTATAAACGACATGTAGTGTCACAGGGCTAGCTGCTCCCACTTCAGAAAATGGAGAGGCTGCACTTGGCGTTATTCCATTACTCTTTCCTGTTCTTATTAATTGTCTTCTCCTTAATCTCAAGAGCTGTAAATAGTTTTTACCCTTCCACAGATCTGAAAGGAACCAAGAAAATAATACCATATATTTATCTAAAAAGGCCATATTACCGTTGAACTATTATTATTTTTCAATATGAAAATTTTTAAAAATGACCAGCTGAAAAAGATTGGTTTAAAATAAAGGACTTCCTTGTACAACAAAAATGATAAATAAAACAAAAAAAAATATAGAAAAGGAAAGAAAATTCGTGGTATGCAAACGTCTTCGTTTTGGAAAAAAAGTAAATATTCTTTGCTAATTTCTTCCTCCTTGTACCGAAGAATCTCTCTCTTTCTCATCTTCCTTCCTTAGAAACCCTAACCCACACAAAGACCAGATTTTCACATTCAGAGAACAATCAATCAACTTGGGCTCACGAGGGGTTTGTTTATTCGTGTGATCTTCAATTTGGTTCCGTCATCATTTTGGAAGCTTACCCACCAGCGAATCAACTCTCTCTCTCTCTCTCTCTCTCTCTGCATGCCAAATCGCTGTTTGAGATCGTCAAAGTAACCTCCTTTCCGGCTAATACGCCGGCGAGATCTATGGTTGATGGTCAGATTTGGGACTCAGTGTCATTTCTAATCGTTTGTGAATCTGGTGGAGGATAAATGCTCCTCGTCTTGGATCTAGGGCTTTCTAGCTTAGTCCTTGTGATCTCTCTCGTTCTACCTATTATTGTCTTCGTTGTTCGGCGTAAATGGAGGCTCGCGGCTCTGAGAAGGGAGGAGATCCGGAGACTTCTTATTCATGCTTCTGAGGAGGCTGCTAGGGTGGAGCTTGAGGCTTCTTACGAGTTCTCTTCTGTTCATGTTCCCGTTACCGTCACTAATAGCTTCTATTGCCCTGTTTGTTATTGTCCTGCTTTGACTCGTTGCTCTCGTTGCAAAGCCGTTCGGTATTGGTATGTTAAATATCCTGTTACGTTGTGTTAAATCGTTGTCCAGATTCAAGTTTTATGATCCTAAAGTTATGATTTTCATACGTGTAGAGTAGTTAGAAGGGAAGACTAAGTTGTAGCTCTGTAACGTTAGTAGTACTCAAAGTGCGTTTGGTTTCTTGGGATCTTACTTGACCTGAGATTTAAGAAAAGTGACTTTGTTTTTCAATGCAGGAATTTGTGTCGATTATGTAGCTTAAGCATTGCACGTTAGTATCTGTCTAATTTTAAAGCTTTTCTCATTGGCGTGTGTGTAGTTTTGTTCTTAACATTATTGTCTTAGTATTGTTAAGTCACTTACTAATTTTTTTTTCCGTCCAGTTCCGGGAAATGTCAAATCATTCACTGGCGGCAAGGTCACAAAGATGAGTGTCAGCCTGCGTCCATCATATATAATACGGACGATGAGAAAAGTGACTCTGATTTGAAATTTGGAGAAGAAAATAAAGGGCTTAGTCATGATGAAACTTTATTGCTGCATTCTGAAGCAGCTACTGTACCAATCAAGGAAGCAGTACTTTCTAATACTTCCAAATCTTCTGAAGATGTGAGTGGCGACATTGCAGATAACAAAGATGACCTTATAGATAAGGAAGAAGCTGCTTCTGTTGCTGAAACATTTGGATCCTCGTTTTCTGGCTTTTCCTCCTCACCCCGTAATGACTCTAGTGATGATACTTCTCTTGGTGAGTGCCTTAGTTCGTCTGATTCCGAGAAATCGGAGCCCTTGATGGATGCTCATGTTTCTGTAGCGGCAGAGGAGACCTGTTTCAGAGTTGTTGATGATATTCCATCTAAGCCGCTGTCTCCAAAATTTGTGCATTTGGTTGAGTCTGTAGATAACTTGGCTAGTTTGCCTAAAGTGAGTCTGCTTAAACCTGGGGATGATACTGGGCAGAACCAGAGCCAATCAAGTAGCTTACTCGTTCCAGATAGGCATCCAAGATCAGCTCACCAAAAATCAGCTGACCCGGCTCTGCTGAAGTCATCTGATTTTTGGGGTACGGCTCTTGGATCAGCAGACTGTGTAAGTGAGAATCGTGAAAGTTCTAAATCTGGTGAACCTGGTAAATCCTCTCTGCATATACCATTTGGCTCTTCTAGAGACACCTCAGCTGCAAAAGTTTCTGAGTATAGAAAATCCATTTCAGAAGAAACTCCCAGGGCTGCATCAGGGACTCCTAATTTTTATGAAATGAATCGAAAAGAAAGAAGTGCTAAAAGATCTGAGGAAGCTGGAATTTCATTGCCAAAACCGCCACGTCCTTTGAACCCTACTGTTTTGTCCACTGTGACCCTTCAAAAGTCAAAGAGCACCAGTACTGGAAGTGGCTCTATGTTGGCTCCTCCGAAGGTTGAGGTCCTTGGGGCAGTCCAACTTTTGGCCTCAAATAAGAGGGAGTGTGCTGATATTGTGAAGCCTTCTGCTCTCGTTGCAAAATCTGGAAGAGTTGACCATCAGAAACAGAATGGTGTTGACGTCCACCCTATAACTTCTCTAAATGGAAAGAGTGGTTTGAAGGCATCAGTACTGAAAGTTGTAGACCAGTGGACTAAACCGAAGTCATTAGCTGAGAATGAGATGGCAGGAAGACATGGTCATAAGGTAATCACTGGGTTCTAGGATGCGATTTCCATCATTATGCAACACTAATTCCCACTTCAAAAATCAGTACAGCTATTTTATTCTTATTATTTGTTTGTGATATGCAGGGGCTCTTTTCATATGAATTATTTTCTAAATTGTATACGAATAAAATTGAGTTCCAGCCTTGTGGTCTCATCAATTGTGGAAATAGGTAACCCCATTTACCTTTTCATGGTATTTTTATCGTGGGAGTTATACTTTCTTTAGAAGAGATGTTATTCTGTGGCTGTTATAATATTCACCTTGTGCTGTAGCTAATGATGTGTAACTCACATTTGATGATGCAACTCTTTTTTTCTTGCAGCTGCTTTGCTAATGTTGTCTTCCAATGCCTGATGTTCACTCCTCCTCTAACCACGTACTTCCTCCAGCTACATCATTCTAGAGCATGTACGTCTCTGGTCTCTGTTATTTTATTTTCTATATGATACGTGCTACTCATTCTGAGATTCTATTGTTGTCATTGTTATAATAAGATCTAAATAGGTCGTTTTAAATATTAGGTACAAACAAAGAACAATGCTTCACCTGTGGGTTTGAGAACCTGGTCTTGAAGGCAACAAAATGCAAGTCTTCACTGTCCCCCAGTGGGTTGCTGTCACAGCTGCAAAATATGGGAATCTCTCTTGGGAATGGCAAGCAGGAGGATGCACATGAATTCCTTAGGTGAGCTGACATTTCTATAATCAAGCAAACTCTGATGCATTATGTATTATTACAACTGGAAGAATCTTGTTTTGATTTCATTTTCCTATCAATTTTTTTCTTGCCTTTTGCAGGATTGTTGTCGATACAATGCAGTCAGTGTGTATTAAAGCATCTGAATACGATATTCTAAAGACTAGGAAACTAGAAGATACGACTCTAATTGGTTTGACTTTCGGTGGATACCTCCGTTCAAAGGTATTGTTACCTATCACATTTATATATAACTCATACATTGTTTTCGAGGGAGTAGTAAGGCTGATCGTTTGAGACAATTATGATATCTACCAGATTAAATGCATGAAATGTCAAGAAAAATCTGAGCGGCGTGAGAAAATGATGGATCTAACGGTTGAGATTGATGGAGATATTAGCACCTTGGAGGATGCTTTGCGTCGGTTTACAAGGACTGAACTATTGGATGGAGAAAACAAATACAAATGTGGCAGGTTAGTCACCCTTTCCTTTCAACATGTTGAAAACTTATTGTGGTTGTTTCCAGTTCTCTTTTCATTGTTGTAAAGAGTTTTACGTGAGCTGTTTATATGGTTCTGAGGTGGGTAGGATAGCAATTAATTTAGCCCTTTCATCTAGTTTAGTTATAATACCTAGACTTCATGTGGTGAGCTGAAATAGAGTTCCCTGGTGCTTACCATGCCAATTATATGGAGTGCTATCATGGTCTTTATTTGCTTAGTTCTAGCTAATCAACTGAAACCTCTTATTCGATTCTGGCAGTGAGGTTTACAATCGATGGTCGATGGGTGCTAACTTTTTTCTTTGTGTGAGCAGGTGTAAATCCTATGAGAGAGCCAAAAAGAAACTGAAAATTACAGAGCCTCCGAATGTCCTTACGATTGCACTAAAACGATTCCAGGTAACTTCTATCTTCAATGGAGACAGGGTTTGTTTCTGTTGAATCCATCTGTGTTCTCTTGTTTGCTCACAATTTCAGGACACTTAATTTTTGCAGTCAGGGAAATTTGGGAAGCTGAATAAGTTGGTTAGATTTCCAGAAATGCTCGATCTGGCTCCATATGTCAGCGGTGGAAGTGGAAAATCACATGACTACAAACTCTATGGAGTTATTGTTCACTTGGATATAATGAATGCGGCATTTTCTGGTCACTATGTTTGCTATATTAGAAACAGCCAAAACAAGTGG
>JABAYD010054025.1:0-10377 GCA_014822095.1 Diplotaxis tenuifolia
TCCTCCAATACTCTCATTCTGCATTGGTCCCATAAGATCCATATGTACTAGCTCTAAAGGTGCTAGAGCTTGCACATCTGGTACCTTCTTGTGTTGCACTTTCACTTGCTTCCCTTGATTACATGCACCACACACCCATGCTTCATCAATCTTGAGTTTAGGAACTCCTCGGATCATGTCTTTGTGCACCAGATTGGTCAGGTTTCGGATGTTCATATGACCAAGTCTTCGATGCCACAGCTCAGTGTTTCCTTGTGCTGCCATACACTTAACCTTTCTTTCCCACATGTCATAATTTATCTTTTGAATTCCTTGTTATGTCCTTCTGACTGTTCTTAAAATCATCCTCTGAGTTAATATGTCAAAGAATACATTACAATGAATCTCAAGATTGAAAAACATAGTTTCAGATCCTTAGGTTTCTGATCCACGAGCAGAACCAGTCGGTACTCTTAAGTTCTATGGCTCAGCTACCTTAAGATACGATAATACAGAAGATCTTTAATGAAGAAAATCAAAATTAACTCATTTTCTACAACTACAATATAATACTAATATAAAAGCGGTAAGATAATGCAAATGAGATTTCTACCTTTAAAGTTAGCTCTTTTAGTTTACAAAATAGGAAGCTGTAGCATACATGAATTACGGGAAAAAGAACGTGAGTTACTCTGTTCTTACAAACCAGTCTGATTAATTGGTGTATGGGTTTTCGAGGTTTTGTGGCTATGTAAACCCAAAAATATCAAATATTTGTTAATTATTTATTTATGCTTTAGAAATCTGTAAAATCTTAAAAGATTACTTTAGAAAAAAACTGTTTTTTTTGTTTACTTGTTTCTTCAACCACTTGTTGATACTTTACAACCTTTTTTTCCTTTTCATTCTAAAAAAAACGTAGAATGCTCCTTTGTCCTGTCTTTTGTTCATTTCTTACCAAAATAAAAACAACAAGTATAATGACTAATAAATTAATTTTTATTAGTTAGTTTAGTTTTTAACATCAAGATATAAAACAAATATATGGAAAAATGTTCGAAATGAGATTGCAAACAACATATAGTGAGAATCGGTTGAAATTTATTATTATTTTTATTTTATTTAATAAATTGTAATCTTGTTTTCAATTTAATAAAAATTAAAGTCTTTGGTTACAATTTATATTTTTACAATAAAAATATTCTTGATAAATTTTGATTGATTTTGTGTTTTGAACTATCCAATATATTTTATGGACTTGAATAATTAAAAAAAAATTGAAATGAATAGATAATACATTTGAAAATGAATCATAAATATATATTTATAACAGTCACAGATTCTAAAGCTTTTGACACCAATTAACTTTTTAAAAATTTTAAAGTAAAAATTACAGGAAACAAAAGGTTAAGGCTGTCAAGGATTTGTGGATCAAACAGTTTTAAAGTTTTTTTTACCAACTAGCTTTTTTTAATTGTCGATTCTAAGGCAAAGTCATTTTCTACTTCTCTCTCGTCTTCACCGATTTATTCTAAAGACTCATGTACGTGGCTTTCAAAGTAAAAAAGTTCATTTACAATGAATAAAAAAAAGAGTTCATTTACATTTGTTTCAATAAAAAATACTTTCTCCTTTTTCTTTACTTGATAATAACTAAACATTTAATCTAAAGTTATATTAAATTCATCATAATTTCTTTTGATAAATAACTATTGCTAAGTTTTCTTAATATCTGGGATCCATATTGAGTAATTAATTCATTTCATATATAGTTTTCCTATTTATTATTTGTTTAATTTGTGTATCTTTAGTGAAAATATTTTTATAATGTTCACAGCTTTTACATTTTTGTATACATTTTATAATTCAAATATTTAAAATAATAATTATAGCTTTAACCGTCAAATATCTACATCCAACAATCTAGAATCCAAATAATTTGTTATTAAAGTCAGTTCAAACAAAAAAAAACTTGTTATTTGCTGAAATAAAATAAAGAAAAAAAAGGAATTGGTCAAACCCACTTGTCTCGGTACAATAAGTTTGGTTTTGTCAGCCGATTTGGTCGACAATAAGTTTGGTTTTGTTAACAGATTTGGTCTTTGATTCATCACTTAACCATGTGCTGACTCATTATTAAAGTAAACCCTAAATCTTTTCTCCTCTGCACTCTGTGAGGTCGTTCAAACTTGGAAGATTCGTGGTAGTTTTTTTGCATCTCTGCTTCGGTTTAGATATATCAGATTCTTTTGAATAACTGTACGTCGTGAGTCGTTTGTTTTTGTTTCCCTGAGGTGTTCCTTTTGTTTTCGCTTTCAATTTTTTTTATGATCTGGTAAGGTTATATCCTCTTTTCTTTACTTGTCTAACATTGATTTTATGTGTATGTTTCGTGTGGTGAGTTTTGGTAAGTGTTGTAGACGGAGGCTTAAACAAATTGTGCGTTGATTTAGCAAATTTCTTGCTGCTTCCTTTCTTCGTTTAGTTTGCATTAGATTACAAAATTTTGTTTCGTTGCTTTGAGTGGACTGTGGATCTGTAAGTTATCAGTTGAGCTCTTCGGAGATAGTACAAAAACCCTAAAACTCATGGATGTTAATTATGGCGTATGAGAATATCTGTTTCGAGAACTAGCTATTCATTTAATTTGATCATATATGTTTCATTACTTTGGAAGTTGATGCTTAATTGCTCTTCGACTTAGAAGGAAGACATACATGTATTTCGCTTACATGAGTTCGAAAAAGGCTAAGAAAGAAAAGTGTTTTTGTAGATACATAAATGGAGGATTACAAGCCGACGAGTTTCACGTTTGAGATAGATAACTTCTTAGAGAAGGAAGCTGTGATTTCATCCCCAACATTCTCAAGTGGCGGCTGCCAATGGTATATGAAATATCTCATATGTGTTTTTGATATTTTACTCGTTGTCTAGTTTTAAAGGAAAAAAAAATAATCGGGGCTTCTAGTCTGGTGGTCATGAATTTGAAGGAAGCCACCACAGTTCCCGACAGCTGGAAAATTAACATTTTGGCATTGCTAGGGACAGAGTACCGACACTTGGCAATATGTATAATTAAAAAAAAAATTCAAAGAAAAAACGCTAAGTTAAATCCATTTTTTTTGGTATTCAGGTATGTAAATGTTTATCCTAAAGGAAATGGTTTTGAAGATCACTTGTCTCTATACCTCTATGTTGCGTATCGTGGATCATTGCAACTTGGATGGAAAAGGCGAGCTAAGTATTCCTTTGTTTTGTTGAATCAATCCGGCAAAGAAATCCACAAAACAGCTGGTAAGTTAACTAATTAGACACAAGGGCGGATCTGAGATTTTAAGTGCCAAAAACATTTACTAAGAACTTTTATAAAAAAATTCATATATACAGAAATGGACCAAGTGTTCTGCGCTCAGGTCTTCGGATGGGGTTATCCAAAGGCCTTGACTCTTACCAACCTTCAAGAAAAAGGGGTTCTAGAGAAGAACTCCAAACTGATAGTTAAAGTCCAAGTACAAGTAGTTGAAGTTGTTAATGAGTCAGAAGTAACTGGGAACGAGACTATGGATGTCAGAGGTTTCCAAGTTCTTTGTTCTCAGGTATGATTATTCGCATGCTTCTTGTTGCTGTTTATTCTCTTCTTTTTCTATCAGTTATAAGAAGTTCATGCTTGACAGGCTATTCCAGTAAGTAGGATTTTCGTGAGGCACCCGGACCTTGCTTTGAATTTCAAACCAAAGAGCCAATTGGTGAAGACAACATACATGAATCTCCTCCTCAAGCTCATCGAGAAACTTGACAAGGCTCCACATAGCTTCACCGAGACTGAGCTAAGCAACATTCGCACCGAGTTGGTCGATCTAACAGAGACAGGGTTCAAGCTAGACTGGTTGAAGGAAAAGCTTGATGTGATTTCCTTGGAAAGGAAGAAAACAGATGATGCTTCCCGTATTAAAAACTTGAGCAACAAAACAAGAATCTCAAAGCTGAACTGAACGAGGAGAAGATTAAATCTGCTGCTTCTGCTGCCAAAGTTTTATGGTTGGAGCATACGGTGTCAACTCTCAGAACTAATAAGCTGAACAAGAAGCCCAAATTAAGCCCTAACTAATTCTCATGCAAAATTTGGGATTTTTTTTGTTTTTTCGTTTATCTCAAAGCTGAAGATCAAATCTTCTTGTTGTTCAAACTCACGCTATGTTTTTCGGGATTCAGGATCATTTGGTAAGTTCTTTTTTTTTTGTTTTTAAACTATAGAAAAATAATCAGCTTATTGGCCATATAGCCATATTTGGAAGTTAAATTAAGTAACTAACAATGATTTTGACATAATTTAGTGTCTGACTTTTTGTATACATTTTATTCGGTTCTATCCTTTTGTGTAACAGGCCATATCATCTAAGTAGAACACTCTAATGGATATTTGACTTTATTGAAGTTGTTATTCCATATAGATAAATAGCATAGTTTACGTATTATAGGCCAAAATATATGTATTGTAAGTATTCAGTGCTTTTCAAATGATAACCTCAGGCGCTAATAAACTAAATTTTATCAACTAAATATAAACCCAATCATGGAAATATAAACCCAAATCCAAATATCAAAAATCTGAAAATGTAAAATACTAGTATACTATTATTAAGGGTTAAGCTACATCAAGTGAAAGTAAACTGTACGATAAAGAACCGAGATAAGAAAATATTTATTTTCTATTCCATGTCCGTTAGATAGCATGAAAACATTGTCAATGTAGTTGCAATCTACATAGCAGCTAACATTGTCAGTGATTTATAACTCTATTAATACCCTCTGAATACTAAACATTACCTAATCCCTAAATAGCAAACCTCAAACGTATCACTAAACCCTACACGGATATATACACTCTAGTCCAATGTTAATCATAATCTTCCATAAACTAAACCTTAATTTCGTAATGCTAATAAGATGTATAACTATTCTACATGAGGCATATAGAACAAAAAATGTTGAAATATAGGTGGAATTTAAAAATCAACTACAATCGTACTTATACGATATGGAAGGTGGTAATGTTTGCCCCAATATTAACTACAATCGTACATAAACCCCTACAAAGAAGTATAAACTCTAACCCCATGTCAACTCCAACCTTCCATAAACTAAACCCTATACACTAATTACTAAACCCTACATGGAAATATAAAACATAATCCATGTCAACCCCAATCTTCCATAAACTAAACTCAAATTTAGAAATACCAGTAAGATATTTTCCTTTCTATATGAGCATATAGAATAAAAAATGTGACAAACGAAATAATACAATATATATAGTTCAAAATTTGAAGTATCTATGATTGCAGGGAAGAAGACAATAAAACATCAACAACAAGATTGGACCCTCTTCTGGTTCTCTTCCCTCGTGCAAGACCTTAGTCTTTTCATGTCGGTAAAAATCAACTATTTCACCACAATTGTGTCCATGTCAAACTGAAGAACAAAGTAAGAGGGAAACATGGTTATAAGTATGTCTCAAACAATCTACTTGAAGGCCTTATTTGTCCATGCCAAACCTGAAAAACAAAGTAAGAGTGAAACATGGCTATAATAGATTAATCCATTGTATTCTATATAGAAATGAACTTTTTATATTTCAAACATTACAATGATGAAGAACAGTAGCACATTTGTTATAATCTGCAATTTCATCTTAAGTAAAATAGTTTGTCAATCGATTCCATCTCAAATAGAATAGTTTCAACATATAACATATAAGAATGAATTACTTTATACTTTATAGAATAGTTTCAACATATAACATATAGGAAATGACAGCATATGAAATAGGCTACAAGTATATGAATTACTTTATACTAAGGTTAAATGTTTAGTTGCGTCAATCCCAAATAGTCTATACGAGTAAAGAAATAACATATGCAACTAGACTGTCATCTGATATAATATAGAATTTATATATGGAATGGAACAAATAGTCGAATGAAATGAAAAACCAACAGTATATTAGTTTTGATACGATTCTTCAACCTCTATCAATTCGTTTATCTATGTTTACCAGATCGAGCATTTAACAGAAACGATGCATAGATTTATCAATTTAGAAGAGACTAATTTATTCAAAATAGGGAAAATAACATTGAAATAATATAATCTATGACACAAAACAGAGAACTTACAATATTGCAACAGATCTCAACTTAATCGGTGATATGAAAGAGATGAGGATCTCGTAGTCGTTCACGCTGATCACATTTACAAACTCTTCTCACAACCAATTTCATAAACAGATACTATTTTCTTTTTACAACTCACTTTGGGGTGTAGAAGAAAACAAAGGAGGCCAACAATGGAGACTGTGAAGAGAAAATTTGTGGTTTGGAAGAAGGTGAAATCATCGATGGCAACTTTTGAATTTTCACAGAAATTAAGAATTTTTTTTCAACAAGTTCCGCCGGTTAAAATTAGGGACAAAACATCAATATTACATAAAATTGTTTCTATATATAAAAAGTTAGGGTAATTATCTATCCACCTAATTATGCATTTTGGTAGTGTCATACAACCCAATTTCCCAAAAATAATTATGCAAATGGTGGTCGGCTTGCTATTAATCGATCTCATGGGTATTGAATGATCGATCTGACTGTGGAAGACTCAAAAGATAAACTAAAAACACACTTGAAAACCAGAATTAAAAATCAGTAAAAATACTCTTTAGCAAACTATACCAAAATAGAATAGGAAATGAACCACATTTCATTTTATACCGAAAACACAAAGACTACAAAGGAAACTACTAAGGTAGGTATATGTTGATTTTCCTCTGTTAGCAATGAAAAGAACAATGCGCAAAAGGTCATATCTTGTTGATGAAAAGAAAAAATAATTATATAGGAACCTTTTCCATCATATATGTGAAAACAATCAAACTATATTTGATACAAACAATATACATGCATTGCTTCAATAAAGCAATGAGGCAGTTTCTTTTTGTTTTTGATTTCTCCCTTAAGAGTTTGCCTTCATTACTCTAAAGAAAAAAAAAAAGCTTTCTAACCTTCTAAGCACTCCACAACACAAAAAAAAAAATCAATTTGAGCAGCTAATTGTAATATGCATGAAGTAATTATAGTTTTTTTCTTTTTTTTTGGTAATCATTTTATATCTACATATCTCCATGATGGTCATACACATATATCATGATCTGTATGGACTCCATTTCTCGGTGGCTTCCCAATCTGTAAGCAATCAATGGGTGGAACTGTTGGCGAATTGAGTAATCCAAATGCTCTCCAACAAAATGGATCATACATGTGGTACTGTAGCTGCACTGGTTTCAACTCTATGCCTGATAATTGCACATCTACACAAGGGAAACTGTCACTGCAAGCAAAATGCACAGGCTTTACTGTATAAGTGCCACGTATCTTCTCATAAGTGACTCCTTCCACTGCAACCGCTGAAGTCTGGTTCTTGCATTTACTGTGATCACAGTAGAATTGATCTATGACTATAGGAAGCTGAACCTCTGTGAGTTGAATGTTTGAGAATAATACTCCTTTCACTGATCCTACACCTCCCTGCGTTAACACATTATAAAGCTAATTGAGATTTCACTCATTTAATTTTTGCTTTTATGGAAAAAAAAGATTTATTGTTAATTACCTGCCAGGTCTTGATCCGGACACCAGTCATTGTGTTGTGCATAACTACATCTCTGACTGTTATGTTGGAGACACAAGCTTTGGTACCGTCTCTACCAAGACTTCCTATGCTGATTCCATGTCCTGGTCCACAATTCACATTGTGAACATACACATTGGAGCAACCCGTTTGAATCGAAATACAATCATCTCCTGCAAAAACAGAGGAATCAGTTTAACCGAGTTTTAAAGATGTCTTTGACTAATAAAATGTGTTTTTACCGCAAGCTAGTGTGCTAGTGTGAATCAAGACATCTCTGCTATTCTGAAGATGAATCCCATCTGTGTTTGGACTGTCTCCGGGAGAAGAAACGGTCACGTCATGAACTAAAACCTGGACGCAGTTATCAAACTTGAGGTGACATTGTGGACTGTTCTGAATGGTTATACCCGTCACTGTCACGTCAATACTCCCATAGAACCGCAAGGCCTGCACCGTAAAAATCCGAGGTAAATAAATATATTTTTACCACGTAGTAAAAAACATAAAGAGACTACTGAATTTTTTTTTTTTTTGGTATCTCACCGTTGGTTTAATGCTTGGCATTCCATTAAGCTCACTTCTTATCTGTCATGTGAAGTCAAAACAAAACACAAAACACAACATTGAAGTTATGTGTTAGATGATTGCTTTGATAAGAATGAGATGCATTAGTAGAAGACAATGATGATGTGGATATTTTACCGGCATTGGAGGACGTTCTTGAACCGTATTATTTAAGGGGACAATGAGCTTGAAGTCATCGTCAATAGGATAATCAAAAGGGTTATCTTGTTGCCACCAACCAGTGCCTCTTCCATCAATAACACCGTTTCCTTGTATCGTAATTCCTTTAAGCTTTGTGAACTCTATCCACCAAAGAAGACCTCTTCCCCATGACTCAGCGTCCGTAGGAGCTACAATCATCCCATCCAGCTGCATCCAAACAAAAAGGCTCACGTCTATCAGCACAAAGGGTACATTCTTTACATTTTTTTTTTGGGAATCTCGATGAGTAAACTCTCACCTGGAATACAATGTTTGCTTGACAATAAGGACCTGAGAAGGAGATAGGGCCAATGAGGAAGATATAGTCAGACGGTATGACCATAATTGACGCCTCCACTTTGCAAGCAGAAGCCCATGTTGCTTCAAATGCCTGCAGATAATGTTAAGGCTTTTTATTTTAATTATTTATTTTTATTACAGCAAACAGAATTGTGGAGGAAAATCAAAGAGACTCTGGTCCCCCTCTTAAATTTGAGTAACTTTATTGTCACGTCTCTATAGTTGTTTGTTTGGTTTTAACGAACTTAAGAACATTGAAAGGAAAAGAAAAAAGTTAACTTTAATTTATAGACAAAAGAGAAAGCTTTTGTGAGCTCTGTTTCTTGTTCTGTCTCGTGTTTACCTTCTCAACTGTAATTCACATTCTGTTTTTATTTCATTTTCTCAAAGTAATTCTTATGAAAGCGAAGATTAAATTCTTGATTTAATCAAGAACTAGTAGATTGAATTTTTTAGTTGGATAATGAAATGTTTTGAAATCTGTACCTCAGTGTCATCACTCATGCCATCACCCTTAGCGCCAAAATCAAGCACATTGAATTCTTCAGACCCTTCAAGTGGCTGCAGCGGAAGATGTGGCTGTGGCGGTTGTACTTGTGGTGGTGATGGCGGCGGTTGTACTTGTAGTGGTGGTGGCGGTTGGACTTGTGGTGGTTGTGGCAGGACAGGTGACCTGGATTTTGGCGGCGGAGTTTTTAGTTTTGGTTTTGACTTATGAGAATGGCTATTGTGGTGGCTTTTTGGTTTCTTGCTGGACAAGGAATCAGACAAGGTTGAGGAAGAGGAGGAGCTGCTATGGTTGTGTCGCCAATGTCTTCCTTTTCTGGCAATGCAGGTCTCTAGAGTCACAGACCAGACCAGAACTGCCATAAGAATCATCAATGTGATGCTTTTTAGCCTTTGAGTCTCTCTCGTTATCATGGTGTATGTGTTTGTATGATATGTTTTTATGTGGTTGTTTGAGACAGAAAAAAGGAGAAGATGAGACTTTAGTTTTTGTGTTGATGTTATGGAAGGAATGAAAAGAAATAGGTTTATATAAGGAAGCTGTCCAAGGATATAGAAGAAGTCACGGGAGTTGATGAAATTTCATGATGGAATGAAGAAAAAAACATTGCTTTCCTAAAAACTAGAAAAATAGAAATCTAAGGCTACTAATACAACATACCATTATGATGATTGGATTGTAAACTTTTGAATAAAATTGATGATGACAACGGCTAATTGTAGTATCTTTATTTATTATGCAACAATATATATTAGGAAATTATGAAAGTATAAATATTATATCCACTCTACCTTGTTAGTTATACAGACCTGTTCAATCTGGTGTTCGGTCCGGTTTCGATTCAGTTTTTTTCGGTTTTCGGTTATTCGGTTTATAAAAATTAGCTACCATATTGAAACCATATTTAGTTTGGATTGGTTCGGTATTTATACTACCGGTTTTCGGTTTATTCGGTTTTATACCAAATAATATTATTATTTGATTTGGTTTCATACTATATGAATTTTAAAGAGACATATTGTCAAAATTATCATTTATGAAAATAATCCTAGGTGTACATAACTAATAAAATGTCAAAAGAATAACAAATAAAATGATCAATGATTCAGTTTTGTACACTCTTCTTATCTTCTCTTTGT
>JABAYD010054026.1:0-14596 GCA_014822095.1 Diplotaxis tenuifolia
GTATTATCTCGTAGTCACGAGATAATCATGACATTCACTTTTCTGAGGGGCTCGAATCTATCTAACGATCATTTATGAAAGAACTAAAAGAAAAACTTAGGTCTACGCCAAACCTGTACAGAAATATGGCAGCTGGTTTATTTCAAAACATAGTAAAAAACGTTATAGAGCCCAATACATCCGAAACTTAACCCGAAGGTCTTGTGGGAAACAAAGCCAATAAGAAATCAAGAAACCTCTAAAAGGAGAAACAACACAATCTTAACAAGAGGAGGATTAGTCATCCGACCATGGCAACAAACTGACACCCTGAACCAAATTACGATCACTACTGCTTGCATATATAGAACCGAAAGATAAGGGAACAACGTACGCTTAAGGATATGAGCACGAGAAACCTTAAACTATACAACTCATTATGAAAACGGCAACGATGTGACTTGTTGCCATAAAAAAATGTATTTAAACGTTTATTCTATTTTCATTTCATTCATTGAACTTGAGGACATTGATTTGTTCTTGTAATATATGACTAGGTATAACAGAGTGAGATATTATTTGCTAACTAAACAAGTTTTTTTATTGTTTTTTAATTAATAACAAACATATATGTAAAATAGACTATGAATGATAGTTAGAAAACCTCAAGATATCACATTAGAATTAGAGAAACAAATAAGCTGATGAAAATTTGATTTTACTCATATAGTTAGAATGCTATAACGTACAATGAATTTCATAATACAACATATCTATATATATAAAGGAGAATATTCTCTTTATATAAAGTGTCACGCCAGCTGCAAGAAAAACATTGGATGGGTCTTTGTATTTATAATATTTGAGCTTACTTTTCTTTAGTTGGTTTTGTGAAAGGCAATAACCCAACTCGATTGAAAGAATGACATCATCTTCTTCACAGATGGCGATTTCTGATATTTAGGGCTCATCATCTTCTTCATTGCCGACTCCCGAAACCATAATGAAGTTTCATGAGGATATGTAGGAAATGTGAGACACGTCTTCATGAGATTTTGTTTGCGTGTCCCATTCCAAACACAATTCCCGATTCATCACCTCCCCTCTCTATAGTCAGTGAATATGTAGCTATAAAGAAGCCAGTATTTCTCAGTAAACATATCACTCTGTAACAAAGAGTGGAAACAGTCTTTGTTTCTCCCGTTTACAGTCCAAGTCCATCTCACTCCTTCTTCTCCAATAAGACTCCGGTGAGATCTCCAACTATTAATGGGAACCCACGCCAAAGGCAATCTTCGTTCAGCTGTTTCCTCCTCCGTCTTCTTCGGCTAAATGCATCATCGCGAGATGACACGGCTCCGTGAAGCCGAACTGTGCGGCGATCCCTGGATGTATGAAACTGGAAAGAGGTAGAGAGGGTTTGTATACGATCTTTGATTTCTGAGAGTTTCTTTAGCAAGTACGAGTTTGGTTTTCTAAAAATTTTCACAAAGCAAAAGGTTAGTGCTTTTTGAGTTGCGTTCTTCTGGTTCTGTAGTAGTTATGAGGATCTGTTAGATTTTTTTTGTATTTTGTTGTGTATACGATGATGGCTATTGCAATTGCAGATGTGAGGAGAGATGTGATGATATTGAACACTTTGTCTGGTCATGATGCATATGAGGATCATGATGATGTCTACATTAATGGTCACTTACAGTCGTAAGAAACTGCCCGTATTTTATTTGATGGTTTCGTGGATTTATATCTACGGTATTCTTTTGTTTTTTTTTTCTCTTTGAACAAATGTCTACGGTGTTCTTGTGTAAAGCTGCTGAAGGAGAAATAAAAGATCATTGACGAGAAAATAAAATTTCTTTAATACTCATACATGTGCTTTTTATGTCTTATGAAGCATGAATGTTTGTTCCACATAAACTTCAATTTTGCGTTGAGTTTATCTTCCTTTGCCCATATAAATTTCTTATCTATTTTCAATAAATATTTTTAAAATAAATTTCAAACAACATTTTCATCATATATCCTAATTCCTAAAAAATAATAAATCTAATAAATTTATTTTTGTAATGTTGTCAAATAAGAATTTAATTTTTAAACAAATATAAACTCAATAACAATTGTCTTCATCATCTACATTTACTACATTTATTTTAAATCATTATAATAACTAATTTATATAACTAAACTACGTATATATAAAATTAGAATATATAAATATCTAATTAACAAAATAAATAATTATATTCAACAATAAACTACAATCAATATGTCAATATAAAATACTTTAATTATGTATAGTAAAATTATTGTAAAAATTATATTTTATAAATAAACTACAATCACTATGTCAATATAAAATACTTTAATTATGTATAGTAAAATTATTGTAAATATTATTTTTTATAAATTAGTCAGTAATATTTATTTTAAAATTATAATCAATTATTTCGATCTATAACAAACATGCAAATGTATAAATAGCGTGATAGTTTCATATTATATATTTATCTTAGAATAATTTTAGTTATAATGAATAATTTATTTATTTTATGTTGTATATATCATTAGTTTTAAGAAAAAACGTATAAAATAATGTAATTCATTAAACAAATATATAATTGAAACAAAAATAAGTTTACTCTACTAACTATCTACTTTAATTATATTCTTAAAATGTATGGTAAAATAAATAGTTAAAATTTTATGAATGTCAATACTATTTTAGTTAAAATAAATTATATTATTAATTTATCTAACGTCCGCCCATAGGGCGGGTTTACCTTAATAATATAATAAAAGATTAAATCAAGATAATTAAATCATGTGGTTGTGAGATGATAAATGGTTTTCAACTTCGGCAGAACATCTATTCAAAATCTATTTACTTTTGAAAGAAAAATTGAGAAACAAAGCGTTTTAGGTGATACAATCGAAACATGAACTTTCTAATCTCCATGTGGCATTCCAGCTTTTACTACATTCAAACAACATTGTCTTGAAACATGCTTATTCGTAAGAATCTCTCCAAGAACATCATCATCACATTTCATAATACCATCGAGCCGATATTTCCAGCGTAGGTGTTGAAATATGTTTTGTAATTTTGTGGGAGGTTTTTTACTATATAAAAAACTCGTGATCGGGATTGACCAGTGTTTCATCGTCAACATCTTCTTTTCCCAAACATGAATACACATATGATACTAAAGTGGTGGTTATGAAAAATGCCATGAAAATTATCTTAGTTTCCATTATGTCTGTGTAATTACTTTTTAACTTATTCTTTGAAGTGTTTTGTTCTCTTGTATTACCATGATATAAAAGTGCATATATATAGTAATCATGTGGTTTTGATTGTTACTGATGGTGATTTGTATTAACTAATAAAATAACATTTTTAGTTTTTTTGCAATAACATATATAATTCCTTTATTAGTTTAGTCAGCTCTAAGAATAATATTTCAAATTTATTTTATGTTTCAGACCTTGATTGTTAATTAAATACTCACAATGTTTCAATGGTTTTAATGTTTTCACATACAAATTAAGAAAATTAATATTTTTTTTTTGTTTTTATCCTTATCAAATATAATTTTTTTATGATTTATTATATAATGAACTAAAAATAAGAGAAATTTGATTTGATTTTATTTTATTGTAAGTATGTATAAAATATGTATAACGACATTTTATAATAACGAGATTAAAATAAACTAAAATTACACTTAATATGAAAAGTATGAAATACTATTTCACTATTGTAAAAGATTGTAACTAATGGAAACTTGAACCTACGTTTATGAAATAATTACATGGTTTAAATATAGTGACGAATTTGCAAAACCAAAGAAGAGTAGATGAAGTATATATGCTTTTTGCAAAGAATTGTACATAACTTTTTCTAGTCTTTTCTAATAGATCTTAATAGTTAAGTACTACATAAATCTAATAAGCAAGCACGAAGAAGTAAATACCACGAACATAGACAATCACTTAATCTTTTCTTCTGGTTCGTTGATCCCTACGAGTTTATGTTTATTTGAGTTTCTACTAGTTATAGTTGAATAAAAGCTTATGAACTGTTGAAACATGATGCTCTGTTTCATATATAGTATTAGGCCATTAATCATAAGTATATTGCCCCTTTGATCAAGTAATTGTCCCTCTCTGCTCATGAGAATTTACATTTTGATCTTATGATAAACACAAAATGATTTCTTTCTCTACGTGGATTATTACAAAAAAGAGATGATATATATTTTGAAAAAAAACAAAGAAGTTAAATATTTTATGGAAAACATTGTAAAAGAGCTTTAGATAATTAGTTCACAAATCATTATCAAGAATTTTCATATTAGGTTTCAGATAGGATCATAAAAAAAGATCAACATTTTTGTTTCACAAAAAATGAAAGTTACCTATTATGTTTTTAATCCGTATTTCAAATAAAGAAATATAAGATTTTGATTAACAAGATTAATGTAAATTTATGTTTTATATTTGATAAACTAAAAAACTATGCCGAACAAACACTAGTTATAATAACCTAAAATATCAAATTAGAGTTTTTATTATACCACATTAGAGTTAGGAAAAAGAATAAGCAGATAAAATTTGATTTTATTATATAGTTAGAATAGTATAACAAACGATTATTTCATAATACATCATATAATATAACAAAAGATTCAATCAAGATAACTAAATCGCATTATCATGAGATGATGAAGGACTTTCAACTTCAGCAGAACATCTGTTCCAAACTTCATTAGTTTTAAAGGAAACTTGAGAAGCAAAGCGTTTGACTTGATACAGTCGAAATATAAACTTATTAATCACCATGTAACATTTTTTTCCAGCTCTTACTACCTTCGTACAACAGTTTCGTGAAACATGTTTATTCGTAAGAATCTCTTCAGTAACATCGGCATAACATTTTATACCACCATTGGGCCCACCTATCTTGTCTATGCAGGTTTTGAAATCTGCTTTGAAGTTTGGTGGGAGGTTATCTACCATATACCTATTGTACTTTTCCGAATCAGGTGATATTGCTTCCAATGTATAAAACTCGTTGGGACTGATCAGTGGTTCATTGTCAACCTCTTCCTGACCCAAACTTGGATACGCATATGATACTAACATGGTGATTATGAAAATGTCAAGAAAATGATCTTAGTCTCCATTCTATATGCTTTTTAATTTCTTTTTGAATTGTTTTTAGTACTGTTCTCATGATCTGTAAGTGTGTATATATAGTTATAGACTGGTTTTAAATGTTCTTGCTACTGGTTTGTATTAACTATTAAGTGATAAAAAAATAAGTTTTTTAGATATTTTGTAACAGCAAAGTTTCTTTATTACATTAGCTATAAAAGTAACATCTTACTTATATGTTTCAAACATTTAATGTTAGTTAAATAATAGGCAATTCTCTCAAATAAACTTTTTAAATTTTTTATCAGAAAATAGACCTCAAAAATTAAAATGACCAAAATAGCATTTTTTATTTTTAAATTTTTTTTTTTAAATTCTTTTTTAAAATTTGAAATTATTTCCCCAAAACTCCACTCCTCAACTCTAAATAAAAAAAGTCTAGAATTAGTTAACCCAAGGGATAAAAATATATATTTACTTATTTTTTATAAAAAATTTAAGTCTATTTGATTATTTTTCTTTTTAAGATTTATATTTGTGACAAAAATCTTTTTAGGTCAATCCTAGGGAATTTCTCTTAAATAATATTCATGCGGTTTATAATAAATGTAAGATTTTTGAAAATAAAATATTTTTTATCAGTGTTTGCTACTTCATCTATTTTACAAAAAAAAGATTTTTAAATTATTTACACATATTAAGTAAACAATTTTTTTTTTCATAAATGCATCATTTTCTGCTAATATCAATTTTCAATAAAATTAAATCAATTGTAACTCAATAAATTTTGCTGAAAGTTACAATTTACAATTATTAAATAATCTTAAGCTTTTACAATTAAACAAAATTAGTAAAGGTCTGACATTTTTATTTACTATTTCAGTTTTCATTAAATTTTGTGTTCATAAAATAAAAGTCTGACATTAAGATTATATAAACTACTAGAAAGGGACTTTTCAGTAGACTAGGTTCTGGATATAAAGGTGTTGATACAACTTAAAGGGAATCTTGGGATCATACAATAAGTAAAAAGGTAGTAAGAGCATCAGGGGAATAAGTAAAAAAAGGGAAATTGGACTGTATGACATTACAATAATGCATAATTAGGTAGATATACAATTACCCTAAATTTTCTATACACAGCTACAATTTTCTGTAATATTGATGTTTTGTCCTTAATTTTAATCAGCCGAACCTGTTGAAAAAAAATTAATTTTTTTTAAATTTATGTGGCAATCAAAAGTTGCCATCAATGATTTCACCTTCTTCCAAACCACAAATTTTCTCTCCATAGTCGCCATTGTTAGCCTCCTCTATTTTCCTCTACACCTCAAAGTGAGTGCAAAAGGGAAATAGTATCTGTTTATGAAATTGGTTGTGAGAAGAATTTGTAAGTGTGAACGACTACGAGAGTCTCATCTTTTTCATATCACCGATTAAGTTGAGATCTGTTGCAATATTGTAAGTTCTATGTTTTGTGTCATAGATTATATCATTTCAATGTTATTTTTTCTACTTTGAATAGATTCAGAACTAGTCTCTTCTAGATTAATAAATCTATGCATTGTTTCTATTACATGCTCGATCTGGTAAACTGAGATAAACGAATTGATATATGGTTGAAGAATCGTATCAAAACTAATATAATATTCGCTTTCCATTCCATTTGACTATTTGTTCCATTCCATATATATAAATTCTATATTATATCAGATGACACAGTCTAGTAGCATATGTTATTTCTTTACTCGCGTAGACTATTTGGGATTGACGCAACTAAACATTTAACTTAAGTATAAAGTAATTCATATACTTGTAGCCTATTTCATATGCTACCATTTCCTTTCAATTTGTACACTAATGTGTGTCTCCATTTTCATTTTGTTCTTCAAATTTGTCATAGATGAATTGGAAGAATAATAGTATTTCTAAACTATTTTATTAAATGGAACAAACTATCTTTTCCTTCAAATTTGGCTATTCTCTTATTTGCCACACTTATTAATATATAATGAGTCAGTTATATTTTATTTGATGCTTGAAAGAGAGGGTTCAGTCTTATATGTTATATGTTGAAACTATTCTATTTGAGATGAAACCGATTGACAAATTATTTTACTTAAGATGAAGTTGCAGATCTATAACAAATGTGCTACCGTTCTTCATCATTGTAATGTTTGAAATATAAAAAGTTTATTTCTATATAGAATACAATGGATTACTCTATTATAGCTATGTTTCACTCTTACTTTGTTTTTCAGGTTTGGCATGGACGAATTAGGCCTTCAAGTAGATTGTTTGAGACATACTTATAATCAATGTTTCCCTCTTACTTTGTTCTTCAGTTTGACATGGACTCAATTGTGGTGAAATAGTTGACTTTTACTGACATGAAAAGACTACGGTCTTGCACGAGGGAAGAGAACCGGAAGAGGGTCCAATCTTGTTGTTGATGTTTTATGTTTTATGTTTTATTGTCTTCTTCCCTGCAATCATAGATACTTCAAAATTTGAACAATATATATTGTTTTATTTCATTTGTCACATTTTAAATTCTATATGCTCATGTAGAATGGAAAAATATCGTATTGGTATTTCTATATTTGAGTTTATTTTATGGAAAATTTGGGTTGACAATTGGATTAGAGTTTATATTTCCATGTAGGGTTTAGTAATTAGTGTATAGGGTTTAGTTTATGGAAGATTGGAGTTGACATTGAGTTAGAGTTTATACTTTTCTGTAGGGTTTAGTGATTAATTGATACAGTTTAGTTTTTGTACGATTGTAGTTGACATTGGGGCAAGCATTACCACCTTCCATATCATCTAAGTACGATTGTAGTTGATTTTTAAATTCCACCTATATTTTCACATTTTTATTCTATATGCCTCATGTAGAATAGTAATACATCTTATTAGCATTTCGAAATTAAGATTTAGTTTATGGAAAATTAAGATTAACATTGGATTAGAGTTTATATATCCGTGTAGGGTTTAGTGATACGTTTTGGGTTTGTTATTTAGGTATTAGGGTAATGTTTAGTATTCAAAGGGTATTAATAGAGTTATAATTATATACTATTTCGGCTATATGGAATAGAACACTGGCAATGTTAGCTGCTATTTAGATTGCAACTACATTGACAATGTTTTCATGCTATCTACCGGACATGGAATGGAAAATAAATATTTCCTTATCCCGGTTCTCTATCGTACAGTTTACTTTCACTTGATGTAGCTTGACCCTTAATAATAGTATACTAGTATTTTACATTTTCAGATTTTTGATATTTGGATTTGGCCTATAATACGTGAACTATGCTATTTATCTATATGGAATAACAACTTCAATAAAGTCAAATATCCATTAGAATGTTCTACTTAGATGATATGGAATAAAATGTTCGATACATATGTATGTGTACAATAAAGATATACGTGGATGGCTTCTTCTTCTTTCAAAAAACTTCTACGTCACTTGCTTTAAGTGTAACTGGCAACCTGTTACACAAAAGGATAGAACCGGATAAAATGTGTACAAAATATCAGACACTAAATTTTGTCAAAATCATTGCTAGTTACTTAGTTTAATTTTCAAATATGGCTATATGACCAATAAGCCCTAAAAAAATCAGCTTATCAGGAGATCCATTTCGCCACATTAGCTTTACTTAACCAGTTCTGAAAATTCTAGTCTCCTGCAAATGGGCTCAGAAGTATATTGATGGCCCAGTTTTAAGATAACTTCAGTAACTCGTTTTTTATTTTTTTTTTTGTCACTAACTTCAGTAACTCTTTAACATTCCAATATCATAGTAATTTGGTCGTCTCTTACTAACATTGTCTTTTCCGTTTCCTTTACCAAACCTCCTAAGCTATCATATATCAATCAATTCGTTTCACCTACTCTCCTTCTACTTCTTTATAAACTGCTTTGCAGTAACTTGCTTCTAGTCAAACCCGAAAACCTCCTCTCAAGAAGCTGAATCCATGGCCATGAAACCCAACGGCAAGTCCCATGTCTTAACCGGCACGTCTCCCATCGCTTTGTATTTCTACATCTCCCCTTCACCACAGTCACAAAAACCAAATTCTTAGATGACAACCCAAACGGCGAAAGTCAACCGGAAAGGCCATCATGGCTCTCTTCTTCAATGACGTCGTATCACGGCTCCCAAAACCCGGATAATAGCGAAGTTTGATTATCCATCCGATATATTGTGTTTTTAAATCTTACGGCTTTGTTTTTTTTATTGGATCTTGAGCATAATCTCATCTATTTTCCTGGTTGATATTTGTTTCTTTGATGCTTCTTTTGGATTGCAATTGTGCAGATGCTCATCTACCATGTTTCAGGTGCGCCATCTGTACATAAAGTTATGTTCACTTTCCCATTGTATGCCAATAGCTTCATTTCCTGCTCAAAAAGTTATACTCGCTTGCGCATAACATGAAAGAAGCAGAAATCTGAGTGAGTTCTTCGTTGCTAACACTTTCGCTATTTTTTTGGTTTTAGGTGTAACTTTGGTTGATTATAGTTTGTTTGAGTGTCACGTTTCAGAGGATGAACAAGCGCTATACTATTTCTCACCTCATCTCTTCTTGTTTGTGAATTAAGTGTTTATTTTGTCTAAAAACAAAGTGAAACGAGTATCTATGCTCTTAACTAAATTTTCTCTGAAGACTGTGTAATACACGTTTAAGATATTATATTGTTTATTACTTGATTCTATGTTTCTATATTTTGTGTAAACAAAGAGATTTTTTAGCAGGAGTGTAAGTAGCAATGTGGAACCTTTATCCGGCCCAAAAGCTTTGCTTAATTTGGAAAGTCATGGTTTAATTTATATTATATATCAAGTTTTGGATGGTCGTTTTCACTTAAGTTTTTTTTTTTTTAATATTTGGTTTGTGTTTTAGTTTTCATTTGTAATGTGATCTCATAAACTGGGTTTAGAAAACAATAGTATTTTGGTCAATTTCTGGATTCAATTTATTAATGTGAAAGTATGATTACAAATATTCTAATAATAACTTGGAGTTTAGTCTAGAAAATTAATGATTTAATTTAGTTATAGTGATATGTCACTTAAATTTTGAACTGTACAATTTGGATTCTTAACCAATTTTCTTTAGTCTAGCGCTTAATTGTTTTTGGATAGGGTTATGATGTTAATCGTATAAATATCCAAGATGAGATTCCCTCTCATGTTACTTTTGCTTCTTTAATTTCTCGTATGTCTTATGAACAATTCTGTAGAAGTGTGTCCATCAGGCATTTGTTTTCCTAAGCTAATAGCTTCCTAGCTACTTCATCTGTTTTGCATTATGCTTCTCCATATAATTTAAATTATTTGAATATCTTTCAAATTTCAGGAAGAAGATCATATGTTGGAACAATCCTGCATAAGATACATGATAACTTAAGCTCAGGAAACAAAGCTGATGCATCTTCTGAGAAAGATAATATCAGTGTCTTCTGTGTAATATGTATATCCTTAGCTTAACTACATAATTTTTCTGAAAAGCATTGTTTAGGCTGCCGTAACCATCCACTGTATAAACCTAAATAGTTGGTGGAAAAATAAAAATGTTAAACATCAATGCTGAAAAAGCTCATGAAAACTACTAATTTCCTGAAAACAAACTTCATAAAAATAATATTTAAAAGATTAAAATACATAGAAAAATAATTTGTAGACACAGATTCATGAAACAGTTAATTTAATATATTTTATATATAAAAACACAATTACCTATATCCTAACCATATTTTAACCAATAGAAAATTGAATTGCATAATGAAATTAATTAATTTTGCATTGAAAACTGAAAATGACACTTATTTTATAACGAAACATTTTCTTTAATATAACACTTAATATGAAATGGAGGGTATTCTGTAAGAGATATCTGATCTTCACAACATAAAAACCTCATGAAATCCTTCTCTTTTTCTCAATTCTTATGGATTTTCAGAAAATATACAATAAGCAATTAATTGTTTACTTTTTTATCAATGTATTTACAAAAATACTTTTTTAGGTCTAACCTTTTTAAATTTGAAATTTTTATCAACAATTTTATTTTTCATGCATACTTATAAAAATATTATTTTTATTAGTAAAACTAAAAAAATGTTAGCCACTATACAAATCCAGAAGAAGATAGAGAATAAATAGTTATATTTTTTTTGAAACACAAGGGAATGAATAGTTAAGAAATCAAAATTTAAAATGATTTTGAGTTTAAACCATATTTTTGTTTCTGCTGTACTAAGATTTTGAATAATGTAATATGTGCACTTCTCTTATTGCTAATGTCTTACAATCGAATAATTTAAATTTAATTTTAATAATTTTTTCCAATATATGTAAAATATATTGGAAAAATGACAAACAAATAGCTTAATATTTTAAGACTGCTAACAATTTATAAAAAATAAACTTGGGCGTAGCCCGGAAAAATCTATAGTATATATAAAAACAGAAGAGCGATAGTGTTTATAGGTCTTTATATATGGTTTTTGGTCATCATTGAATAATATGTTAGTCTTTACAGGTACGAGTGCTGAAAGTTTAATTTCGTATGTATAAAAAGCAAATTGATTTTTTATTTGAAGTATGTATAAAAATATATAACGACATTTTATAATAAAAAAATCAAAATAAACTAAAATCACATTTAATATGAAAGGTATGGAGTAATATTTCACTATAGTAAAGATTGTAACTAATGGAAACTTGAATCTACGTTTATGAAATAATTACATGGTCTAAATATAGTGAGAACTTGCAAAACCAAAGAAGGTTTGTAGATGAAGTATATATGTTTTTTGCAAAAGCATTGTACATAACTTTTTCTAGTCTTGTCTAATAGATCGTAATAATTGAGTACTACATAAATCTAATGAGCAAGTAAGAAGAAGAAGTAAATACCACGAAGACAATCACGGAAATCTTTTCTTTTGGTTCGTTGATCCCAATGAGTTTATGTTTATTTGAGTTATTACTGCTTATAGTTGAATAAAAGCTTATGAACTGTTGAGCATGATGCTCTGTTTCATATATAGTATTAGGCCATTAATCATAATCATATTGGCCCTTTGATCAAGTAATTGCCCCTCTGATATGAGAATTTTTATTTTGATCTTATGAACACAAAATGATTTCATTATATATGTAGATTATTACAAAAAAGATATATATGAAAAAAGCTGTATATTTTGGGGAAAAATGTAAAAGAGCTTCACAAATCATTATCAAGAATTTTCATATTAGATTTCAGATAGGATCATAAAAGGATATTAACATTTTTTTTCAGGAAAAATGAAAGTTACCTATTATATTTTCCTATACCGTCTCTCACTTTTTATTTGTTTTTATAAGTTACTTGAGTTTTAAACAACGTAATTTATTCGAATCACAAAAAAATAATTTATTCGAATTATAAAGAAAGAAATATAAGATTATGTTTAATAAGATTCATGTGAAATTACGTTTTATATTTGATAAACTAAAAATTTATGCTGAACAAACACTATTTAGAACAACCCAAAATATCAAATTAGAATATTATATTATACCACATTAGAGTTAGAAAAAAGAATAAGCAGATAAAATTTGATTTTATTATATAGTTAGAATAGTATAAAAATGGTTATTGCATAATACATCATATAATATAACAAAAGATTCAATCAAGATAACTAAATCACATTGTCATGAGATGATGAAGGACTTTCAACTTCAGCAGAACATCTGTTCCACACTTCATTAGTTTTAAAAGAAACTTGAGAAGCAAAGCGTTTGAGTTGATACATTCGAAATATCAACTTATTAATCTCTATGTAACATTTTTTTCCAGCTCTTACTACCTTCGTACAACAGTCTCTTGAAACATGTTTATTCGTAAGAATCTCTTCAATAACATCGTCGTAACATTTTGCATCAGCATTGGTCCCACCTATCTTATTTATGCAGGTTTCGTAATCTGTTTTGACGTTTGGTGGGAGGTTATCTACCATATACATATTGTACTCTTGCGAAGCCGGCGATATTGCATCCAGTAATGTATCAAACTCGCCGGGACTGATCAGTGGTTCATTGCCAACATCTGCTTGACCCGAACTTGGATACACATACGATACTAAAGTGGTGATTATGAAAAATGTCTCGAAAATTATCTTAGTCTCCATTCTATATGCTTTTTAACTTCTTTTTGAATTGTTTTTTAGTACTATTCTCATAACCTATAAATGTGTATATATATATAGCTATATACTGGTTTTCAATTTTCTTGCTACTGATTTGTATTAACTATTAAGTGATAAAAATATAAGTTTTCTAGATGTTTTGTAACAACAAAGTTTCTTTATTACTTTAGCTATAAAGGTAACACCTTGCTTATATGTTTCAAACATTTAATGTAAATTAAATAATATTCGTTCGGTTTATAATAGATATAAAGTTTTTGAGACTAAAATATTTTTTATCAGTGTTTGATACTTCATCTATTTTACAAAAAAAAATATTTTTTGAATTATTATACCACATTAAGTAAAAAAATTATTTTTCATAAATGCATTATTTTATGCTAATATCAATTTTCAATAAAAATAATTCAATTGTAACTCAAGAAACTCAATTAATTTTGCTGAAAGTTATAATTTAATATTATTAAATAATCTAGATCATATACAATTAACCAAAATTAGTAAAGGTCTGACACTTTTATTTACTCTTTCAGTTTTCATTAAATTTTGTGTTCATAAAATAAAGGTGTGACATTAAGGTTATCTAAGCTACTGGAAAGGGATTTTTCAGTAGACTAGGTTCTAGGTACAAAGGTGTTGCTGCACTTTTAAGGGAATCTTGGGATATATATAAAAACAGAAAGGGCGATAGTGTTTATAGGTTTTTATATATGGTGTTTTGGCCATCCTCGGATTAATATGTTAGTATTTATAGGTACGAGTGCTGAAAGTTTATGGTACTTGCAGGATAACATGCGGAATCAGCTGATTCAGTTTGAGCTGTTGTTAACTACAGCAACATTTGTTGTAGCCATCTTCGTGGTTGTAGCAGGGATTTTGGGATAAGCTTCATTCTCTTTGGGACCAATACTGGAGTATGTTGTTAGTGTAAAGATGACACCATAATATAGTACTGCAGAAGGTAACTCAAGAGACAAAATACATAAGTACACACTAATAGCTTTATTAGAAATTGCCTTGTACACTCAATTACAAGAATTTGCTTAATCAGTTAGCCCGACCCATGAACACTTCCAAGAGCTTCTCTCTCTCTATAAGATCAGACTTTGTGTCTCTGTCTCTCTACAGACGACCCCTTCGCTTTTTATAGTTTTTCTCCACGTTCCCGAAACCCTAGTCTCCAAGGAACACATCATGGACATCTTCCACAACATTAAGTGCAACTTTCCTTTTCTTGGAATGCAC
>JABAYD010054039.1:0-11607 GCA_014822095.1 Diplotaxis tenuifolia
TTGATTATGTTTGGTCCAATTGTTTACAAACCATTTTCAATAATTAATTGACAGTAATTTAATACGATTGTAACTGCCACTTTACTTGCAAACTATACATGATCTACTTTTCTCTATAGGTAAAAACTGCCCGACTAACTTTAGTGATTACGATTTCATATAACAACTTATGTAGGTAATGGATAATAATTACCATGGTACAAACTTTTTTTTTGGTAAACGATGATACAAACTTTCTTAGGTACCACAAAAACATATTTTTAATATATATGTTTTAAAAAATAAGTAATCATATTTTTATTTACAAAATTTAGATCATTTACTTTTTATAAAAATTTAAATTTATATAAAAAGGTAAATATAAAAATTAATTTTCTCAAAAAATTTAAACAAAAAAGATACTCGTCCTTTAAAAGGGCGGGTTAAAATCTAGTTTTTATTATAAAAGGCATATCCACCGATAATAATAGTTACAAAGCATTTTGACGAAGACTTGTCCCTTGATTCTTTCCTACATGTGACTTGAGTAAATATTCATTCATGTATTCAATTCCAACCTTCACTGCTCTTTTTCCAATTTCTTTTCTTCTTTTGTCGGCCAAAAAAAAGCAGAATGTATACTAAGGAAACATGTCAATACACCCCCATTTCTTTTCTTTTACTTCAACGTTAAATACCATGATCGTCCATCATGCAAAAGGCATATTCTCTGACTGATTCCAGTGACGTTTTCTTTGGTTTATAAACCAATTGTTGATTTGTTTTTGGTCTAACCCCGTTGCATCAGCTAAAGCTATCTTATCACCTTCCTGTATGTACACATTCACATGACATACCATCATCCCATTTAAATATATAGTTATAACTAGGGTTAGCTCGATGTAACATAAAAGTCTTACAGTAGGATAAGGCCACTTATAGTGAACACTCCACCAATCTAGTAGAGCTTGTCTTGCTTCTCTTGGCAGTTTTCCTTTCTTCTTCTTCTTTGAAAACTCCAGCTTCAGAGAACTTATACCGCTTCCGAACTTTCTAAGCAACCTGTCCTTGAGATCACGGTCTTCACATATTTGTTTCCCATCCTGTGATATCTCATCGCCTCCACTTAGTTCCTCGTCAGATGAAACTGCACGTTCCTCTAGCAAACGCAAAATGGACAGTCGATCAGTAACTTCTAGACAAGTAAGATGAAATAAACATATTCTCACATGCACGTAGAGATGAATGATATACAGAAAGTTAGTAGTCAACTAAATGAAAATAGTTAAAAAAAATGAAAATAGTAAAAGAAAAATGAAAATAGTAGATTACACAGTATTTGCAATTATAAGTTAGAGCCGGCTTGACGGCTAAGTGGCTCAACAAGACGAAGAGGGCAAAAATGGAAAAGAAACCGCCGCAGTGAATAGTTAACTCCATCGACATTGTGTCAGTAGAGAGGACTAATAGTCTTGTCTCCATGAGGACACATCCCCACACAGGACCCTACTTCATCATCTATATGGATGGGACTATGACACGTGATCATAACTCACAGAGGTTGTGTGAACCCCCGGAAATAACGCTACACCTCACAATTATGTTCTTCTCCCCACAACACCCCAAAACCTATATTTGCACATTTACATATACATGCACCAACGACTCCACTGACCCACTTACCAAGAGCTTCCTGACATCAAACGCAACCCCAAAAGATGATTCAAGAAACACTACCTGATTTCATAATAGTTTTGAATGTGTGACAGAAAGATAAAACCGGAGTAAGCAACCGTGGTTACTTCCGAATTAAAAGAGACAAAGTCAGTCATGCACACAATGTAATGGACTAAGTTACTGCTATATGCAAACAG
Source organism: Diplotaxis tenuifolia (assembly GCA_014822095.1). Taxonomy (NCBI): domain Eukaryota; kingdom Viridiplantae; phylum Streptophyta; class Magnoliopsida; order Brassicales; family Brassicaceae; genus Diplotaxis; species Diplotaxis tenuifolia. Next base: position 1,854 of record JABAYD010054039.1, read on the forward strand.
CATTAGAGCTAGAAAATATAGTATTAAATATCTAAAAAGGCAAAGCATGGAATGTGTTATGCATGTCACATTAAGTTCTTGAAATGTAATTTAAGCAAACCCTACAAAGTCAACTAAAGCAATGACAAATATATAATAGCCAAAGAATTCTACTAACAGCCATGTCAATCAGGAAGAAAACAGAGATGGAAACAAACTCATAATTCAAATGACACATCACTAGAGAAGGCATACTAAGTAATAAACATATTAAAAACATTTAGAACATGAGCTGATCACGATAATGTCAGACAGAAACGGTTGAAAGGGGAGCCTTAAGGTTCATACTGTATACCCACATGATGCGAATGAGATTAATAAAATAGTTAAGTGAACAGAAAATAGTTTTTAAGTATATTGTTACATTTTCACTGACTGCTTGGAAAAAGAGAGCTTAACAGGCAAATAAGCAGACACGTGCAACTAACGTGCCGCAGATGGACATAATACGACCCACCAAGGGAACAATGCAATCAGAGGAAATGACGACCACTACTCACTATGTGCAAAAGAGTTGAGAAAATAGAGAAGCATTGTCAGTCTTATCGATGATTTGATTGAGGTGTAGAGAACCCGATGTCTCCTTTTACTACTTTAAAAAAAAATTACTAAATCAAAAACAAAATCTTTTAGGAGAGAAAGGTAAGTGGGGGCAATGGGTGGGAGATCACTAGCGGAATCCACGGGAGTCCATGTGACTCCCAAACCAAACCTTTTACTTTAAACAAGAACAAAAAAAGGCTCTAATTCAAGCTTATCATGGAGTATATATATATGATCATATTTTCTTACCCTAAAAATATTCTACTCCTTTAGATCAATTATGCAAAAACATCTATGATGTTGCATGCAACTTATGATAGTAATCTGGAAAAATGCTTCACAAAGAAGAGAAAAACCAAAAGGAATCGAAAAAATCAATTAGAGACCATCCTCTCTCAGCAGTTAAGTGATTAGTATATTAGATAAACACTATAATAAGAATAGTCCAAAGAAAGCACGAGTGACATGTTATTCATGTAGCCAATCGTTTGAATTAGTGATGTATCAAAAAAACTATTTTAGTCAACTTTGGTGGAGCCAAGGATTGGTTGTATTACTAAAGCGGATTAGAACGAAAGAAATCAAAGCATGTGAGTAATCTAAGAAACTAGTAGATCACATCTCATGTTAATCTAATCTAACATTGTACTTTTAATTAGTTTATGATTCGTTCAGGTGCAATAAAAACTCGGCTATTCAAGTAGAAAGAAAAAAGATGGTTAAGTCTCAAAACTAATTTAAAAGAAGAAGATGATGAGATCATCCAAAAGGTAAACTGTACTTTGAACAATATTAAAATAGTTAATCACAAGCATTCGCCCACCATTGACAACCTGCAGTGATCTATCTATCAACCTTTTCCAGCTGATTCTCTACACAAACTCTCGATTAATTAATTAAAATACGCTGGAATGTTAAATATCAGCAGCTTTTTTCCACAATAAACAATATTACCAAAGTACAAGTGGAGCTGCATTTGAGATCTAACGCGATAAGGAAAACCCTCAAGAACTGGAAAAGTGCACCGTTAGATGGAATTCCATATCTTTACAGCTGATTCTTTCAGGTCGTTAGGTGGAGTTTCAAACTAATTAATTAATTAAAATTTGTAAGGCATTATTAATATTTCCACTAATGTGATCAGTTAATTTGTTAAGGCCACAAATGTTTTTGCTATATTTATAATCATAAATCTTATTAAGATAATAAGATGGCTGCTCAAGAGAATTTCATTACTATACTAACATAAAAAAAATTGGTTCAAAACCGTAAACCTAAAACCAATAGAACTGACACCAAACACTTTTAAGTTTTAACACACGACATGCACATAAGATCGGACACTTGGCAATGAAACTAATTTCGATGATCAACAAAAATCTCCAGGAGTCAAACTTTTCTTGATAATAATAGGAGTTTGTGTTGTAAAATGTTTTATGTTTTATATTGCTAATATAATTTTATCTAATTGGTTATGAAAATCATCTGGTGCCCTAGAATAGATGTTAATCGAACAAGGGAGAAAAAGGACAACAAACAAAATAAGGTCGTGAAAATCAACAAAAATTATTGGTAAAGGTCATGACTAGGTTTTTCTCCTGTCGACAGGTTTTCACTGGAAAAAGCAGCAAGTTGGAAAAAATGAAATTCAGTACGCAACAAGACTCTGAAACGTCAAAATCAGAATCTCTACCGCAAAAGTTAAGTGCTTTCAAGATCATTTTTTCTTTCTGACAGGAAAAAAAAAAGAATATAAGTTAAAATTGGCTGATTTCCACAAAGATGAACAAGAAAGAGATATATGGCGAGAAGAGTATGAAAAAAGCCCACCTAATGACTGATCAATGACATCTGTAAAATAATGGCAAACACCGTTCCAAGGCATTAAACACACAACAAAACCCCATTAAGGAAAGTGGCTATCGAGATGAAATATGTGACTCAGTCACTCAAACATCTCCACCAAACCTAGGGTTTATCTTATTCTATTTTGTTTTTTTTTCGTACATAAGAGGAAATTAGGGTTCTTGAAATCATTAAGCTCCCAATTATATTTCAAAGACGGTTCATATGAATAGAATTATTGAGACGAGTTCACTATCTTTCCTGGTTAGTGTGGCAAATTAATCTAACGAAAAAACACAGTTATCGAGTAAAGAAATATATAAATAGTGTAAACCACACAGATCAGAAACACCACTCAGAGACGAAACACCAAATCTTAACCACTGAACCAGAGAGGGATTTATATAAAAAAATTGACTTACCCGAAAGTCCCCTGGCGGACTCAACGCCAGTGCATATGTTGTGGAGCTGCATCTCGATTTTGTTCAAAAAGGTCGTAGCCTCATCAAACGGCCTTGCGAGATCCGATTTGTACTTTACCAATATTTCACAATAGGTTTCCTGGAATCTCATCAACCAAAACTTTCTAAGTGTTTAAAAAACAAAAAGAATCCGAAAAAAATCAAGAAAGAAAGAGAGAGACCATGAATTCATCAAGCTCAGGATCAGCTCCGAAGCAAGATGACGACGGAGCAACGCCTTGCTTGTACACATGGCTCTCCCGTTGAATCTCCTCAAGTAGATACGCTATCTCCGGCGGTGCTCCGACCTGCAAAGTTTATCATAATCTCACACCCTTATTATTGAATTATATTACTCGTGAAGAAAACAACAAGCAAATTATTACCAAACACATGGTTGCTTTTCTCCTTTATCTTTAACCATAAAATTATAAAAAAAAACAATGGAAAATATTTACTTTCTTGAATTTCCCCAAGAAAGTAAGAGAAGCCTGAATTTATACGTGACGCATATGAAAATGATCAAAGTTCATATAGAGGTGAATCTATAAAAGTCACTACGTGAGCACAGACAAGAAAGGGAAGAGACAAGAGATACAGAACGCTAATCACAGGATCAGTAAACCATAACAAATGATTATTCTCGACCACTGTTTGAATAAATCACCTTCTGACAATCCATGTAAGCCTGTAGTAACCGTGGATACGAAGGATGACAAGCGATTTTCGCCTTAATGACACCGAGCGATACGTTACCATCGTCTCTTCGGATCTCCTGAGCCATCGATGCAGGCTCGGACGACGTCATAGCGGAGGCTGCTACTGAGAGTAACTCGTCCGAGCCGAAAACATTGGAGACGCGATTTTCTCCCGCTGAGGAGCAAAGCAAGGTTTGGTAGTCGGAAGGAAACATTAGATTGTCCGGTGACATCATCACCACCGCCTTATCTGAGTAGTCACATGTTGGATGGAAACCAAACATTCCATCCATGGATTGGACGGTGACCACCACCGTCTTCTTTCTTGATTTGTCTCTCTGCAAAAAGCTAGAAAATCGATGAAAGAATTGTATGAAACCGCCTTTTGGTTATTGTCCAATATATTTCTATGGGAGTGTTTTTATCTAGAGAGAGAAAGGCAGAGATCATATTTTCTTTTGGAAAAAAGTTAATAAAAATTAATGGAAAGTGTAATTACGAAAGAGGACAATGAACTATATAGCTCGAGCTTGGGGAGCCATTTGGTTTCGAGATGAGGCTTTCCCAACTTATGTGTGAATTTATTTTTTATTAAAAACTTATGTGTGAATTTTCCTACCTAAAACCAAGATTATCGCTGACTTTTAAGTGGGTTTTTGTGTTCAATCCGGAACCAATTAAAACCGAACCGAAATAGAGAAAGCAGTTTGGATTTGATAGTACCGAATAAACCGAATGGATGTTATTTTTGAAAAACCGCGGTATATGAATATGGTTTGGTATATAAACCGATTAACCGAATAAACCGAAGAAACCGATTAACTAAAATATATTAATATATATACTTATATGCAAATTTTATAATAAAATTAATAATACATATATATTTATTTATAAATTTGATTTTCATATTTGAACATACTTATTTTATTAATTTTTCTTTTTTCTATGTACCTGTCCGGGCTAAGCGGAGTTTAGCTCCGACCATCAAATAATTTTCACTTTCATCAAATTAAATAATATATTTTATTGATAAATATTCGTGTTAAAATATAGTTTTTGGTATAAAACCGAATAAAACGAAAACCGCTAGTATATAAACCGAACCAAACCACATTAGATATGGTGTCAATATGGTTGCTGATTTTTTTAAACTAAAATACCGAAAAATCGAAAAAACCGAACCGAAACCGGACCGAACTCCATATTGAACAGGCCTAGTTTTACAAGTAAATAGCTCATTTATTTAAATCAAAAACAAAATAAAAAAAGGTGTTATTGATCCTTAACTAAGGAATTTGATTACCTTAAGTGGGTTTTCAACACAACGTGTCAGCACATGAACCTTCCGAGTTTTTTTTTTGTTTTCTTTTTTCTTTCTTAGTTACTTTTCTTTTTTTATTTCTCGTTTTTACTGATAAATACTGCAATATAATGAATGTTCGAATTAGAATTCGTGATAAACAAATGGATCAACAACTGAAAAATGATTTAGTTAAATATATATGATGTAAATTTGGACGTTATGGAGATAACTACTGAGTTCAATGTTTTTCTAAATTATTCTCGATTATTTTATTAATATTTATTTTTATGTTTTCTAAATCTATGCTTTAAATGTAATCTTCTAGTATGTTTTATTTAATAAATAAATTTTATATTAAAAAAATTAAACAATTTTTTTTTAAAAAAAAAATCCCTAATTAAGAAACTTCCATTGGACCTTTTAAAATGGAAGTTTCTTAACTAGAGTTTTTAACCCACTTAAGTATATTTAAAATATTAAATAATTATTAAGAAACCCACATAAGAATCAAGGGATAATTATGCTCTAAGGTAAGTATTATGATATGAGCAGAATTTGCATATCGTGATGTGTTTAATTATCATCGTATACATACCAAATTATATGAATTTGGAATGGAAAATGAAGAGAGTTAACCAAAATGCTAAGCTAAATATTTTTAAAAATTCATAGTAAAAATACATGAATAAAAATATCTTTAATTAGTTGTAGTTTTCAAAATTTGTTATATGTTTTACACCCAATGTAAACAGCAAAAAAAATTAACAAATTTATTTTCTTTTACAATTTTTGTTTTGTTAATATATAAATATATTATTTCAACAAAAATATCATTAAACTAATGATCGCTTTGTTTTATTTTAATAACTTCATATTAAATAGTAAAATGTATTAGTTGAACAAACGATAACTCTAGTAGTCTTTGTTTTTTCGAACTGTAATAACTCTACTAGATGAATTCTCTGATCCGAGTCAAAGTGTTTATTTCCCATATTGAGGCCAGTGATGAGATTTAATTTCCATCATTACTCGGACCGACATGATGAAGTTAAAAACATGTTTTTTGGTTCCTTGGTCTGAAATCTCATTGTTAATAACATATACAGTAGCACAAGACAAAGAGGTCAGAGATCAGGGAATTGTGCTATTTTATTGTAAGGAGTTAATTAGCGCTAATAGTTCAGTTCTGTAAATGTTTTTTTTCAATTCTGTAAATGTTTTACAAGATACAAGACAATAATCAATCCACAACTACTAACAATAAATTATAAGCAGATTTATTGATGATTGATTGATACTAAATGTGCAAAACATATGGCTAAGATATGCTTTAGCTATAGTGGATAGGAAAAAAATGTACATTGCATCACCTCCAGTATATGTTTGTACGGAAAACCGGGTCTCGAGAAGCGAATGTCCGTTCCTAGATAAGAGTAAGAGTGCAATACCCTACGGAAAATTGTTCTTCTTTTTGTTCAAATTAAAATAGTTAATTTCTAAGTAAAGTAAGTTTATGGATAAAACGACGAATAAAATAAACTAGGGTCTAAGAGTAGGAGCTGCAAAATCAGCCTCTTAGCAGATTTAAATCTTTTAGGTTATATTCTGATATATTGCTAGATCTGTACATCATGGTTATACCGAATGTGTTAAATGGTTTATGCCAACATTGATATACATGATGATTTAGTTAGCGAAAATGAACAAATTTATTTATCGAAAAAACGACAGGCAATTTGGAAATTTTCATGAAATTGTTTTTGGGAGAACAATTTCCTGATCATTATTTATTAATTCTTTAAGTTCGATAACAAATTTCCTGATCAATATTTATTAATTCTTTAAAGTTCGATTTTTCGTAATTTCAAGAGATGGTTTCAAGAAGAGAAAAAAGAGCACTTTACCAAAAAGAGAACAGAAGAGCATCTAAATTATATCGACTGGAAAAATTCTTTTTGTTTTGTCGACAGCTTTAGAAGTCTATCTTATACTTTTTATTAGGAAGGTGGCATCTTCAATTATACTACTTCTAAAGTTCTAATATAAAAAAAATTGTTATTGTTTTTTTCTCCTGTCTTTTAAAGACGAGAGTCATTTTCACTTTAAAGGTAATTGTGAACTATTGCAATAAAACAATAAACTAAACAAACTCTTTTCCTTTCTAATGAAATTCTTTTGTGAAAATAGGGATGTTTTAATCATCAGGAATTCTTCCCTCATATCTTATTAAAGTTATATTGCATGTAATAGTTGCTTAGGATAAGTTCATTGAAAAGAAAATAAAGAATTAAAGCACTTTTACAAAAAAGAATAATAATAATAAAGAATTCTAAACTTAAGAATCTCAGTGTGTGTTAAGCGTATAACCAAATTAAATATGGGTAAGACCATCTCCAATCCAACCATATTTTCTTCTCTATAATTTCCATAAAAATAGAATAATTTTATTTTAAAGTGATATTTTCTCCAATGGTTCACTCTAAAATAGAATTGTTTTATTATAAAGTGGAAAATAGAATGAAATCATTTTTTCACTCTATCTTTGGAGTGAAAAATGATTTCACTTTCCACTCTATAATAGAGTAATTATATTTTAGAGTGAATCATTGGAGAAAAATCACTATATTAGTTATTTTTTTTTGTGGATATTATAGAAGAGAAAATATGTTTGGGTTGGAGATGCTTTAAATGAATACAATTTTAAGAAAGTTCATCAACTGTACATACCAACTTTTGATTCCACGTAATCTACATAAAAGCATATGATCATTCGTTATATATATATATATATATATATATATATATTGTAACTGGACTTATCATTATAGTGTTTTCATTTCTGATAAAACGTTATAATATGAGTGAAGGGGTAGAAAATACCCTAACTGCTAATAAAAAATATTGCATGTGAAGTGATTTTTAAATATAAGATTTGATTATTTATATGAAGAAAACACACATATTTGTGTTTGGGAAAATAATTGGGTTACTCAAATAATTTCCAATGTGTTTTGCTAATCTTCTTTAAAATAGTGAAATTATATAATAGAAATGTAATTTGCTTCAATGTGTTTATCTCAAATTACAATCTCTAAATATATAGTAAAAATATAATAATGCTATCTGCCTATCTCTTCCTTTATAAATAGAAAAAACATAAAATTTATAATTTAGAAAAATAAATAGAAGTGGGATGGGATAGTTTTTATCTACAAATGTAATTATAAAGATTAATATCGAGAAGCTGGAGATGCCATTTTTACCACACAAAAAAAAGAGGTTGAAGACGCCATCAAGAGTTAAATTTGATTGATACAAAGACAGTACAAGATACAGGACAACAAGGAATGAATGAACGTAAATTGCGATTTTACAAAAACAAAATTGCGATTTTACTAATATGTATATAATTGGTTTATCATTCAAAATTTTCAAATATACATGCAAAGGACCACTTGGATGCTGCACGTAGAGTTTTGATCTCTTGGAATCATGCAATGTTTTCTTAGAGTTCTTATGATTGGCTGTCCGGGTAGCTAGGTTTCTTCTATTAATTTCCCATCAGTATCAGTAGGCTCTGTGATTTGATATATTATTTTCATATCCTTGTACCTATATCCCTACCTATCCATATAATTGCAATAATTTATCACCAAATAATGCACCGGAAATACATACATACATACATTGCTTTATTTAAATTTTGTCTATTACATGACTAACGTGCTGAAATTATTTTAGGCTCTCAATAGCAATGTGCGTAACATTACAGAATAATTACGATGCAATTTTAATAGTAACAAAAAAATATTTATTTATTTTGTTAATATATATATATAAATTTTTAGTATACGTGTCAGCGAGTATACCCTTGTCTTAGCAAAACAGGTCAAGTTTATATTGTTTTTAACATTGTAGAATAGCTTAGGCAAATTATTAGTACATAAGTTCTCAAAAACATTAGTACATGTACCTCTCTTGCATACATTGCTATTAATTTTGCTAATGATATATAATTGGTGATTATTAACCGGTTGCTTTTCACAGAGATGTAAACAATTGCTCTATGGACGGTAGGGGAGATATAGGTAGAGAAAACTAAAAAAAAAACAATTTTACAAGCTCTGAGTTTTGCATATTAAAGCTATGCTTAGTAGTAGTTTAAAGTTCTGAGTATTTTACAAAAATTCACAAACTCTGGTTTTTAAACCATGTTTAGTGACTTTTTTAATTTTCTAAATCTAGAATTAGTGAATTAGTAAAATAAAACCCAAATAGTAAAATAAAACCCAAATTAGTGACTCCAGTATTTCTATGTTTTTCATAAATAATGTAAATCGTTAAAACAAAATTAAATAGCAAGACATTAAAAATCATGTCCGATTACAGGTTTACTATTTTATGGGTGTGAATGTGTGATTATTTATTTGGGAATTATGCCAAAAAAGGATTAAAAACAAGTTTCATGTCCCTTTGCCATAAAACCATCTTAAACTTGTCCTTATAGTATATAAATCTTTTCATAATCGCAATACTAACCCTGATTAATTTAATTTTAAAATTGTTAAGAAATTAAAAATGTTATTTAAAAATGGAATTTAAATATAATCAAGCCTTAATTTAAAAAAAATACGTTTTTTTAAAAATTGTGTATGCAGAAAAATTAAAAAAAGGAAGGGAGGAAAAATAAAAAAGGGATCAATTAAGAACCCTAACTCCCTTAGCTCCTTGTTTTCTCCGCCCCTCTCTCTGAGTTTCTTCCTCATCGCCGATGTCGTTCCGGTGAGAAGGAGTCGAAGGTGACTGGTCAATCTACGGCGAGATCGAGCTACTCCGCCCCTCCTCTCCGCCTCGACGTTACA